>JASAND010025394.1:0-38313 GCA_030248195.1 Trissonchulus latispiculum
ATATATATGAAAGCAATTTGGCAACCCAGCACGTGTGCAATTGAGCTAATACACTGTATGTGCAAATTACGCATATGTGAAGGTAAACTTCAATCATGATTTTCTCACTAACAGCTGAACGGTTTAATCTGATTTAAAAAGCAAAAGGTTCAGCTCTTCAAACTCTACAAAATGATGTAACTTTTGTACCAACTAATTAAGTATTAGCTAATTAACACTACAAAATTAACGTTAACACAAGAAGTGTTAAGCGTGCGCAATTGTTCAAATTGCGCACTGTTCAATAAAACTTTAATTATTAATTTCACATTGTTTACTTAATATTGTTTGGTGCTGTAAGCACAAAAATGTTCAGTTTTTCGAGCCCTACAAAATGATACCACTGTCACTCGGGTTTGTGTTCATCAAAAATCCTCATATATTAGTTTTGAACAAATTTAGAACATGCCCGAGTGAAAGGGTGGTAGTACGCGCGACTTCCACTCGCCTGGCTGCCGGGGTTACCAGGACCGGATCGAATAGCGGTTCGGGACGTCGGCTTTAGATAGGTAGGAATTTAGATGTAGAAGTAGTTCGGTAAGTCGGTAGGTCGGTAAGTAGGGACTGCGTAGAATGGCTGCTGAGACAGTGAGTGAGTGAGTTTTTGCATTTTTGGTAGAACACAGTTAAAACTAATTATACGCAAAAACTCACCCACAAAGCAGCATTTTAATTTATTTTATTAATGTAGGCAGGAAAACTGTTTAGTCGTAGAATCCTAAGTTAAGCAACCAGCAGTATTAACTCTTAGTTAGCATTACGTAGGTTTCAGTAATCTAATATATGTAGGTAGATAGGTAGTAGTTAGGTTAACTGTAATAAATAGCAAGCATCTGACCATCTTCCGACATTGGGAATTCATCAAAAAACGCCAAGTTTCGTTCATGTTTAAGATTAGCAGCGGGCCGAGGGAAACAAGCCTGTTTCCCGTGGCAAATCATTGAAGTTTGGCGAAAAACCAGGCCAGAAATACAAGTTTTGTTCCGTCACTTAGTCTGTTCAAGCGAACCTGTGAACTTCTGTCAGAATCTGTTTGTATTAATCTAAGACGGGCCAGACGGCCCGGTTTGTGCAAGGGAAGGAAAGAAAAACAAGCGAGACTCTCAAATAGGGCACGAATAGCAAACTTTTACACAGTTTTGGGATTGTCTCGTCCAATTGCAAGCTCATCAAGACCTAGTGCGGGTCCCAAAACGAAAGCATCATGAATCGTTTTGTCCATGCAAAGAATTACATCAAGTTTAACCAAAATCAACAAGTTGTAATCTAAAATGGCCAAGAAGGCCTATTTTGTGACAAGAAGTCACTAAGAACGGTTAACCTTGTCAAAAAGGCAAGGGCCAATGGTTTTGTGTCATTTCATCCTTTCACAAGTTCAAATGGGGCCCAAAATGCACATTTTGGGCCAGGAAAGCAAAATAACGAGTAATGGTTGCTGGGTTCGATTCCCGCACCGTGACCTTGTACTAATGGGTTTTAACCCATTTGATTCAGGTGCGGACGATAGGCCAACGCTGTCTTGGCGGATCTGGACGATTGAGCGATATTTGTGTCAGTAGCCTATTCAGAAGCAGTAACTTGCGGAATCAGTAGAGGACGGAGTCAGTCCTAGTCAGATAACCAGTGGAAGCCCTAAGATTTAGTCATATTTCGGAACCTCAGAAAGGTACATTGACCGGCAGTGGCAAAGTTGTTGGATTGAGAGCGGAGACAGCGTAGCGAGCACTTCAAACCTGATCGTTGGGTGAACCGGAACTTTTGTCAAACCTACCATCTAGCAGTCAACTCTAAAACACTTAAAATGTGTCTTAACCTTTTGAACGTCATTTTCGATACCCTGGAAATCGTTTCTCCCCTGGCCAGAAACTGATCACCCGACGTCTCAGACCCCAACGAAGACAAGAAGATCATTCATTATATAACTGTGTTAATTTTCCATTAATTAGAGATAAGTAAGGAAGGCCTATCCAAACTCCCAACTGTTTCGATCTCCTCAAATTCTGTCTCACATAGCATCCCTGAACTGAGTGTCGGAGCGAAAGCGGTGACCGACTTTCGGGGGCTCACCCAAAGACCGACCCTAGGTTTATCATTAGTAGCTTAGCCTATTGTGATACTAGTTGACAGTCCTATTGTAAGGGGACGTATAAAGAGTAACAGAGCACGAGCATATAGGGTAACACAGAGCATATAGGGAACTTGAGTTTAGTAGTCAGTAGAAAGAGTCAGTACACCAGACGGGTGTAAAAGGCGTTAAGAGTATCGACCTTGTCCCTATAACCTAATCAAAGTTGGTAATATTATTCCAAATTGGAATAATATAAATAATAACCCGAAGGGAAATATCCGGCAACTCTGGTACAGTAAACTTGTACTGTATCTAATTATATTATATCCGAACTGTTGGTACTGTAGTAACTGTTACGTTGAACGCACAAATTGTATTAATTGTAACTGTAGTGTTTTCATTAAATTACCCGTTTGTTAGTTACCGAGTCTTAATACAAGCAACAAAGGCGCGTTTGCCTTCACACACGGTGCGTTTACCGTCTAGTCGATTCTTCAGCAAACAAAGGCGCGTTTGCCTTCAACTACGGTGCGTTTACCGTCCAGCCATCTAATCACCGAAACCCAGGACGAACTCATCACTAGTAAGTTTTCTTGGCAATCTCTAGCTCCAAGATCCAGTGAGGAACTCATCCAAATCCAGTGCTTTCTACGAGAAGCAAGTGCTGACCCCGCTTGCTGCCCAATTGGAAATCAGGAGCCTCAAACTAACTCACCGACAAAGACCCCTACCAAGGTTGGCTGCAGAGAATCTCTGATTCTGGAACACCACCTTTCAGAGATCTGGTGCTTAAGTCTGTTTCATTGCGATCAGACGCGCTGACCTTCCGTGTAACGAAGAGATTAGAGTTTGGGAGCGGATTGTGTCTTGGATCTTGCTCACTTCATTACACGGTAAATAGAAAAGTTGGAGCCACCAGTGAGGAGCCATTCAATCCTGAACAAAGACAGAGGAATTGAAACTAAGGTAAGTAGTCCAGTGAGGACATCATGACCCAACACTAGAAGAATTAAGCTTAGACGAGGATCAACCTTAACCTTGACGAGAAGTCAACTTCGTCCATACCGACTGGTACCAGAAGATAACATGGATCAGCTTGAACAACTCAATGGAAACGGGGATGGACTCCCGAACATTCCTCCACCTTTGGCATCTGCCCATCGCCAGCCTGGCCATCAGCCTAACCCTATCATGCCGCAATGGAATCAATGGCCAAATTTCCAGAACGGAAATGTGGAGGACCTTTTGGGACGATAGCATTCAGAATCAAGCCATTGCAGCGTCATACCGGGATATGCCCTGCTATTCAGGAAAAGATCACGAAAATGTCGACGATCATCTCGCCAACTACGAGAGATTCAGCCAAAGGCTCAGCTTGGACGAGTATCAGAAAGTGATGAATTTCTCCTCCACCCTCAGGGGTCGAGCTGCAGAAATCTACAAGTGCATGCCCAGGGGGGCTATGCAGCAATACGATTGGGAAGCCTCTGTGAGGTCCCTCAGGGACCATATGATTCCTCCGCTCACTGATATGCATGCTACTCCCAAACTGCTGAGCATTCGGCAGATGCCACACGAGTCTGTGGCGGACTACTCTCTGCGGCTACAGAAGTATGCCCGCATAGCCTGGGATGACCGAGGAGATCCAGAGTTCTTGGAAAATCTGAAATTGAAGACCTTCCTGATCGGACTCCGGAATGAGTTTAAGCCGCATGTTCCGATGGACACGACTGACTATTCGCTTGCATTCAAGAAAGCCCGACAAGCAGAAGGTGTCTACCCCGGAGAGGGAACACCTGCCTTTTTAGAGGTGGATCCTGAAGCCGCGGTTCCTAGCACGAGCCTTACAGGTCCAGCCTTACTGAACACGATCACCTCGTTGGTCCAGAGTACTGCCCTGCTGGCCAATGAGATAAAAGGGATCAAGATTGCTGGATCAGAGCAGTCCAGGCCTGCTCCGCAGCCTAAGAAAGGGAATGACAAGATCCCCTTCCCAAACGATTTCAGGTGTTTCAACTGCGGACGAGCGGGACATTCGAAGCGTGAGTGCCGGTCCCCTGGAGGTGGTGCCTATAGGCCCAGAAATGACTATCCTGGACCTCCGCGTCCTAACTATGGACCCAATGGCAATGGAAACTCAAGTCAATTCCGCTCCAGCAGTCGACCTCCCCGGTACTCGTCCAATGGGTATGGAGGGGACAGAAACCGGAACGGCGGTTACCCACCTAGACATGGGTCGCCGAACCAACATCAGCAGTATCCACAACCTAGGCCTCAGTGGAACCGGAGTGACGGGCGGAATGCTGTAGAGGCAGTGAATGCCCCATATATGGTTCACGATTTGCCGATGTCGGACAGCCCAGAGGTGGGCCTGCCCTGGTACAGACAGTAGCTGCTGAACCCGAGGGGAAGTCAGGGTACTTTCCCCCGGGGCCAACTCAACTGCCTACTCAGATCCTACAGCTGGAACAGGAGATCAAGGATCTAGGAGGCCAGTATTTTGCTACTCCTCCCTACGTCAAGATGGAGCAACCGAAAGGTAAGTCTGCTTACACGCTGAACACGGATCAGGAAGCAGCGGATCCTGAGACAGAAAGATTGGACCGTGAGCTACATGCTCTACCATGTACCAGAAGCCGATGTCCGTCACGTACCCGAGGACGCATCGATTGGAAGAGCCACAGACCATAGAATATGGATATCCCTCTCATGTGAAGAAGCGATTATCCGCTGAATTAAGGGCTGCCCGTCCTACCACTGGAGGGAGCTCGGAGAGAGAAAGTCCTTGTTCATCTGAGAGATCGAGCACTGAGTCTGCACGGCAGACCCGTCCAGCGGATGAAAAAGCGACTAGTCCGACTGGTCAGCAGCCGGGAGAACCGGAAAAGTGCTCAGTGGCCCGAGTTGGAGGCCCTCAGCCGCGATACACGACGGAAGGCCGACACAAGCCAGAGGACGTTCCCTGGGACGTGGACGCGGACTGAGAAGAAGTCCCTGGAGTCACGATTTGACTCAGTGCTACCCAGCCCCGCGTTTTCAGTCTGTACTGCCTCCAGATTCTCTGACTATCGGACTTGGCGAAGCCGTACGGGAATTTCGCGTGCAACTCGGGTTGTCACCCGCTCCACAATTGGAGGCTATTCTTGGCCAACAGAAGAAGAAGTTAGTCCCGCCAGCTCAGACGTCGTCAGTAGGATCTGACGAACAGCCAAGGATCGCTGCGGACATGCCTACCATCATGCAGAGCGCACGGAAGGTCCTCGCTCATGGTAGCATGATGATGGACATATTACACACTCCCCTAGTGTCCGAAAAGGAGCTAGTGGGTCAGAACGACCAGCGGCAAGAGGCGATGAAGACCAATCCTGTGGGACCAAAGAGAGAAGCTCAACACACGCCTAACGTCATAGAAATGGGCCCAGTTATGAAGTTTGCTAGAAGAGTCTTGGACCGACTGGGAGTCAAGGTTTCAGAAGAGGAATTGATCTGGGCGTTAGATCCCAGTGTTTTCATGACCCAGGGAGGTCCCCCTTCTTCGCGTCAGATGGAGTACCGGATCAGTGACCTCATCAAATATCCTGAAAGGGGAAGATTCAAAATTATTGACCAAGAGGCTATCTACGAGCTCACCAGAAGAATCCTGAAAAGACTTGGAAGAACGGTGTCTGATGAGCAATTCTACTGCAGTCTGGACAGTGATGTCTTGGAAGCCTCTGAAGACTCGCCTCATGCGGGCAGACTCGACCTGTGGGTCGAAAACCTTCTTAGCCCATCCATGCCTTTGACCTGGAAGCAGATGGAGGCCGACAAAGAGGATGCTGATTCCTTGGCAGAAGAGATCAAAGAACTGGGTCAACATGGAGTCATGGTACTGGACTCGCCGGGAGGAAGTTCTGATGAGTCTATTAGTTCTGACAGCTCAGACGGAACAGACGAAGATCTGGAAAACGCGGTGAACAAACTCCAATCCCAAAGGGTCCGCGTAAACTTGAACGCCATTGAACCGGTCACGATCCAGACTAAGAAGAACCGCGGAAGTAAAAAGAAGCGTAAGAAGGTTATCAAGAAGATAAAGAAAGTATTAGGGGAGGTACAGATCCCTAAATCTGACCTGTGTCCCCAGGATATCAAGTTTCTGCGCAGACTTCTGAAAGACGTAAGAACTAAGGAAAGAAAACGTGCCCAGAAGGAAGAGCGGCGCAAGTGGCAAATGAAACAAGAAAAAGAGCGTTATTGGGAAGCTCATCAGCGGTTCCTACGGGCTAGAGCCCGAATGGAAGCCATGAATGTTGTCAGGCAAACGACGGACGCACCACCCAGCCCAAAGCGGAAGTCTCCCGCTCTGGACCGTCAAATCTCTTTCCGATCTAGTTCTGTTCCTGCCGTGGCGCGATTGCCGAAAACGGAGACTAAAGAAGTCACTCCCAAAGACGAAGCAAAGGAAGGAATTGTCCCAAAAGCAGCGGAAAGGCTAAGGGCATACGAGCCGTTCCAGTGCCCATTCTGTTGATGTGGGCCGTCTTTGGCCTAACGATTGCTATGCTGATACCCTGCGTTAGCAGTCAGGGCGGAGACGACTATTTTACACAGAGGGCTAAGGCCATGAACACTATGGTGTCTACCAAGTGGGGATTAGCCCTATCACCAAAAGGCTTAATGGCCACCTATACCAAGACGGAATATGTTCCGATCCTGATTCATATGAAGATGCCTAAGCCGCCGCATATAGCCAAGATGCGAGCCTGGCTCTCCTTTTGCTCGCTCTGTGGGGGGGGACTTCTCATCCATTCCAGAGAAATTGCAACATCAATGCAAGAAGTGCGACACACCCCGCGATCAGACCATAAGCGGCTGTCCGCACGAGCCACATTTGGATGGATTGGTTCGAAACGTGACGGAAGAATATCATGAAATGTATGGTGGAATCCTGAACACAAGATACTATTCGTCCATCATGAAGATCATCTGCGACAAGAGCCTTATTCTGTGCAACACCTCAACGCCGCAGTACCAGCACTATAACGAATCTCTATACGCAGATCATAGTTATCAACATGTACAATCCAAGTTTCCTTTGTGCCGAGACAAAAGGGCTATTGGAACCATATTAGGAGTGGTAGGACTGGGACTGTCCATCTCCAACACGGTGCATCTGGGATCCATGAAGAACAAAGTCAACGCCCTCATAGAGGCTACACAGAAGTTGGACGAACAGGTAATGGCTCACGAAGAATCTCTTGAGAAGCTGGTGGAAGCGAACGAATACGTTTACTCATTCATGCACTATTCGCTGCAAGAACTTGTGGGACTGATCAATTTAGCTCGATGCGAAGCTCTGACAATGAGTACACAAGTGCAGTATTCATTGATTGTGTCCAACTTTGAACACTCACTCAAACACAGCATTGACAGTGTCATGGCAGCCGGACTTGATGGGAGAATATTCCCAAGCCTCATCAACTTCAAAATTATCCGAGACATCGTTCACGGCCATGCCCAGCTGAATCAATCAATTCTGCGGGATGAGCCTAGCCTGATCTACAGATTCGGGAAAATATATCCTGTAAGGATGGATATTCGGAAATTGCTGTTTGGTTTTATCATGGAGATATCATGTGGCGCCCGTTTACGAAGTCAGCAATGTTGGCTATAATGATCCAACTAGTCATGCTCAGATGAAAGCTCCAGTTCCGCGGTATGTAAGACACGAAGCTACTCATAAGAATTCTGAGTTTTCCGAGATCAAACTATCAGAATGCCAGGCCTCTCCAGGACTATGGGTCTGTGGACCGGATGCATTGGTCGCCACTCCACAGTCCGCTTGTCTCAAGGCTATCGTATCAGCCACGCCTATTGATACGGCAAACTGCCGACAACAGATGATGGTCAAGGTTTTGACCTCAGATACGGATTTTGCCTCTACACCTGCGGGAGTACTTATCCGGACAAGTCATCCAGAAATCATGGTAACTCAGACTCAGACTCCGCAATTGCAACATGTATCACGAGGAGAAACTATTGCCGTGCCTAGCCACGGGGAAGTTTGGTTGGAGCATGGAACTTACAACCATATTATAATTGATGATTTGGTACTGACTAGTGCCATTGAGGTCGTGCAGTACTCGGCGCCTCTAGTAACTTATCGAGTGCCTTTTGAAGCCCCTAAGTTGGATGTGGTCCCCATCCAGTTCACTGACTTGGAGCGGGCCGAATACGAAAATCGGGCTGTAAAGAAGATTCTGAAAGAACACCACCGCACAGCGCCCCTGTTAATCCATCCGCTCAACATGAATGTTTGGACCGGATTTGTGATTATCTTGGTCCTAATAGCTGTGGGTGTAATTATTACCATCTGGTTCTCACCGTGCCTCAGCGAATTCAGAGAGGATCTGCTCAATAAGTGCCGTGGATCCTGCCATGAGCTCGGGCAGCGACTTAGTAGACTGGGAACTGGGAACCAAAGGGTCCCCACTTCGCCGCCCACATCCCCGCCTGCCGGCTCTAGCCCCTCAGATGTCCGCAGCCGCTCACCCTTATTGGAGAACCCAACACTACCATTGCAGTCCATCATGAGTCATAGGAATGCGGGAACGAGAACCCGCTCATATGTTCACCCAGCAGGAGGACACCTACGATTCGAAGACATACCACTCGAGCCGCTACCGTCATACCAGCACTACCCTCGGGAAGGGTCGGTGCCTATCCGCCCTAGGAGACCGCTTCTCTCCGAACCAGAGGAAGACAGAAATGATGAAGAACCGTTCCACCTTCTTCACCAACGGGGTAACGATTGCGAGGAGGATGACGGTATTCAGCGGGTCCCGAGTCCGGATCCCGGCAGAACGGGCGCCAGGGCCAGAACCCCCCTGTCATTCGAAGCTGGTGCTAGGGCCGCGAGCCCTCCGCCTCTCCGCAGGGGTTAGGGAAATCGATCAAGAGACTCATCGACCGGGAGAAAGTCCAGAGACCGCATATGGAGTGTACATGACATTCCGGAACATCTGTCCGAATACCGCGCCCCTAGCGCCTCTCCCCTACTAATGGACATTTCTCTTCATGGGGCAACAATGACGGCTCTCCTAGACACGGGAGCGAACATTACTGTAATCTCTGATAACATGGTGAGGAAACACAGATTACTCACCATCGAATTGGAAAAGCCAAGGTGGAGCTTATCAGCCACTGGACACCGAATGAACATAAATAGAAAGGTGGAAGGGGAAATCGCCTTCCCCGGAGTAGCCTATCCTCCGGTGCCCCATACGCTCTACGTCAGTACCAATGCTCCACAGGGCATATTGTTAGGCACCGACTTTCTGGCAAAGTTTCATGCCTCTTTCGAAATTTCGGTTCATACGAACGAAATTAAGATACACTCCACTCATCCACCAGGGATCTATAGTATTCCTATCTCTACGCCGCAGCACCCTTTGGAGACGGCATATAAAGTGACCTTGACTTTACCTTGCCTGCGCGTTCACGAGCAATAGTCAATGCTATGGTGGAAATTCCGCCAGATGTCATCCTCAGTGTTGAAGGAGATTTTGATCCGCATCCTCATAAGTTCAGCTCACCTCATCATCATGATCGCCCACTGGCCTGTCTGCCAGCCCGAGTGAGATTAGATACGAAGCATATCATCATATATCTGGAGAACTATTCTCGAGACCCCATCAAGCTGTATACTAACGAGTGCATGGGCAGTGTCATTCCCCAAGTTCCAGACAGGAACCACCTGGAAGAGGAAGCTGAAGATGGATGCAAACTATATTACGTTCGCACCCCGAGCACCTAATCACGTTCTAGACTATTCGGGGGAGGAGTTTCCCAGGGTAACCTTGGGAAATAAACCGGGCAGTCTCCTCACTTACGAAGAATTGCCAGCAGTCTTCAAAGAAATGCCTAGGCCTACCGCTGAGCTCACTGCGAAAGAGATTGATCAGTTTTGTGAGTCCTTGGTGAAGAATGAGAAAGTATTTTCTCATCACCCCTACGATGTTGGAAAGTGTTCGGCATTTCAGGCCAACATTAACACGGGAACCACATCACCACTGTATTCTCCCCCATATAGGCTGCCAGTTCATCTACGGGAAACGCTCTTGGAAGAACTTAAAGAGATGCTGAAACATGGCTTTATTCGACCCTCTCAGAGCCCCTGGGCATCCCCCATGCTCTACGTACCAAAGCCAAACGGGAAATGGCGGTTGTGTGTGGACTTCAGGCGGATCAACCAAGTCTCGCAACCTGATATCTACCCACTTCCGAGAATTGATGACGTTCTAGCTGCATTGCGAGGTGCTAATTACTTCAGTACGCTCGATCTGAATAAAGGATTCTATCAGATAGAACTAGATGAAGCTTCTAGAGCTAAGGCAGCATTCAACACGTTTCACGGCCAATTTGAGTATAATGTCTTACCCTTCGGGCTGAAGTCCGCCCCCGGAAATTTCCAGAGATGTATGGAACGCGTCCTGGAAGATCTGCAATGGAAAAAATGTATCATCTACATTGATGATATCCTAATCTTCTCAAAGGACTTCAGTGATCACTTAAAAATCATGCAGGAGATATTTGACCGATTGATCGCGGCCGATCTGAAGCTGAACGCGGAGAAATGCTCATTGCTGCAGACGCAGGTCAAATATCTGGGACACACGATATCCGCAAAAGGCGTGGAGCCCTTGGCTGATAGGATCAAGTCAATCCAAGAATTCGCCCAACCAAAGTGCGTCAAGGATGTGGAAAGCTTCCTAGGCATGTGTGCCTACCATGCCAAATTCATCAAGGGGTTCGCCTCTTTGGCCAGCCCTCTGTATCAACTGAAAAAGAAGGAGCACAAGTTTAAGTGGCAGGCGCCCCACCAAAAGGCGTTTGAGACATTGAAACAAGTCCTACAGGAGGCCCCTGTGTTGGCGCACCCGGATATAGACCGTCCCTTCGTATTGCATACAGATGCCTCTGACCTTGGCCTCGGCGCTGTGCTGTCGCAAGATCAAGAGGACGGAAAGGAACATCCAGTCGCCTATGCTGCGAGATCCCTGAAGAAGCATGAGAAGAACTATAGCACTCATGACAAGGAATGTTTAGTGATAAAATTCGGAATTCAACACTTCCGGCATTTTTTGTATCGAGGACCTCCATTCGTAGTGGTAACGGACCACTAAGCCTTGCGGTGGCTAATGACAGCGCCTCCTCAGAATTCGCGACTGGCTCGGTGGAGAGTCGAACTCAGCGAGTATACCTTTGACATCAAACACCGATCAGGAAAGGATAACAGTAACGCTGACGGATTGTCCAGAAACCCGCTGTTCAGAGACATTGCGGGGCCGAAGCCCAATCCTCCTCTCAACGTGCGTGTCATCACTCCACCGATCGAAGCCGAAGTGGCCGACGGATTGATTGGAGCAATCAACTGCTTAGTCGCCTGTCAGCCCAGTCCGGGTAGACACGTCATGATGGTCCGTACCAGGAGTGCACTCAAGTCTGCACAACAACATAGCGTAGACGGACTATCGGAGCGGATGAGATCCGTTGACCTCAGGACACTGGATGAAGCAGATGCAGACGAAGCACTGGTTACGTTACGCAAACCGCTGAAGGGCGTTCAACTGGCATCACAAGCGGGCAACGAACAGGAGCAGAAGGATCTTGACCTACGCAGTTCCTCTCAGGCAGGAAAATCATTGGCTGTCCCAGATGTTGAAGCACAAGTAAGGCACGTGGACTATAATTCTACGCCGTCACAAAATAACGATGATCACACAGTGAGCCCTCCTGCGGAATCAGGGGAACAGAATCAGAAGGATCCGCATCATCACAACTCGGAATCTGTGTCGTCTGGATCCTGGGATGCCGACTTCTTCGCATCCAAGCCCCAGGAGAATGAGGATCAACAGGGGGCTCCACCGGAATCTCAGGAGCCAGATCGCGAAAATATACCAATAGAAGAACCCCTGTATCTGACCAATACCGTTTGGGATCGCTTGATAGAACAACAAGAAAACGATATCTTCTTCGCAGCCATCAAGAGATACTTGATCCATGACATCTTGCCGCCTGACTTCATCAAAGCAGTGAAGATTGCCGCGGGAATTCATCATTGATGACGACGTTCTATATCGGTTATCCAAGAACCGGGAGGAAACTAATAGACAGCTAGCGGTGCCTATCCCTCTGAGAAAACACGTGTTCTTAGCGGCGCACGATAGTCCCTTGGCAGGACACCTTGGGATTGTGCGAACTCACACCCGGATCCAGAGGAATTACTGGTGGCCCTCCTTATGGGCATCGGTTCGAGATTGGGTTAACTCGTGCAGAATATGCATGGCCCATAAGGCCCCGCATCGACGAAAGAATGCTCACTTGCACACCATCCCACCCACTGAACCGTTTGACCGGATTCATGTGGACATTATGGACATGAGGACACCGTCAATTCACGGTCAAAGGTACGTGATCTCATTCATTGATGCATTCTCCAAATATGTGGTAGCAGTCCCAGTAAGGGTTGCCACGGCGCTAGTGACTGCATACGTTTTTGCGGAACACATCCTGCTCAAGTTTGGAGGCCCAAGAAAGCTAGTAAGCGACCAGGGCGTTCAGTTTGTCTCAGCTCTGAATAAGGCCATCTGCAAACTAGCAGACGTTCGGAAGGTTGAGACAACCAAATATAATCCTAGTAGCAATGGTCAAATCGAACGCTGGCATCGTACATTGAAGCACATGCTGCGAACGACTGTGCAAGAGCACATCGATTGGGACAGAATGATCCCTTACTGTACATTTGCCTATAACACAAGTGTTCACGCCTCCACGGCAGAAACGCCGTTCTACCTGGTCCACGGTTGGGATCCGACACTGCCCAACAGTTACAAGTTAATCACACCTTCGGAACTGCATCATGTGCCTGATTACGTGGCGCAAGTGTCTGAAGGTCTCAGGAAATCTTGCAAATATGCCCGAGATCACATACAGGCAGCCCAAATTACTCAGGAAAGAAATTACAATCGCGGCGTTCGACAGATCGCTTTCTTACCTGGGGATCTGGTCATGGTTCAGGCACCTCAGAAATCCGGCCCTAATGTAAGTCATAAGCTGCGGCCGTTCTATGTGGGACCATACAGGATTGTGGACGTGCACCCACCTGTGGCCGATGTTAGACTAGCCAATTCACGTAAGGCACAGATTCACAAGGTAAATTTCAGGAGAATGAAACCCATCCCGGCACCTCACGTGCTGCCACTATCCCCGGAGGATCAACTAGCTGAGGAATTTGACGTTGACAGGAACCTGCTGGCAGAAGCAGATTCCGATGAAGATGCTCTGTCTACCGCACCCACTCTCGGGTCTAAACCTGAGAAGAAGTCCCACGCATCCAGGAGGAGATCCCCGTCACCTGACATCAGGATGCCTATAGATCAGTTCAGCGATGTCGAAAGGATCGATTCAGACCCCGAAATAAATGCTGAAGCCCCGGTGGAATTGACTTGGGCGCCCATCAACAATGATTGGGTTGAGATCCAAGCGAACAGGTTGGGGGATCCTTCCATTACCGAAAACCCGCACTTGCACGACTGGGGTGCAGATCTCCCCCTCACTTACCCGACGGTAGTCCTCGATGTTAGTCCCGATGGCAATTGTTTCTACCGCGTCCTGGCAGCCGCCATTTATGGAAATGACTATCGGCATCCTACGGTTCGCCAGTTGATGCGAGATTATTACGATCATCACCCTAGAATACAGGAGGCCATACAGCGGCTAGAGGCCCCTAAGAAGTACAACCCAGATACGATCTCTACCCCCAGGACATATGCCACGGAAACCGAGATATTTTTAGCGGCGGCCATGCTGAACACGCGAATTATGACCTACATAAATCCGTGCAACAATCACTGGGCCTGGACGCCCTACACCCCTGGGTTTCTGGGTTCTGAAGAGGATGCGGACCCCCGGACCATCTATATTTGGCATGTGAACAAGAACCACTATATGTTGGTTCTAGACATCGAGAAGGGACCCCTGAGGCCCTTCCACTTGACTAATCCTGAGATTATCCGATCGTGGTCGTTGGCTGTTCGACCTGTTCAGTCACAGCCTTTGCCGGGGGTAGACTCTCCGCATGATGCAGCAGTTCACTGTCCGCCAGTTCGTTCACAAGAAACCTCAGAACCACGGCATGGGAGACCGTCGCGACATGCTGCAAGACAAGCCCGAGAAAATATCTGTACATGGTCGACCGCCCTACGGCCTGGTCATCCGAACCAGAGGCCCTTAGGGCCTAACTAACTTATGCTTGCTGCAGTATGGGAAAAGGGGGGAACTCAATGCAAGTTCTCGCCCCGGGAACGAGTAGTTGGGGAGGAAAAGAAGTAGTAGTAGGTATTCATAATATGAGAGTGCATTTCTGGAACCTTTTGTCTTAAAAACATCACAACGTGCAACCCAAAAATGAGCGTCTCCAAATTATTATATATATATATATATATATATATATATATATATATATACCTATATATATATACATATATATATAAAATTAATTAAGCGTTTCGTTAACAAAATGTCCTCAACAATTCGTTCCCAACTTGATAACAAAGAAAACTACAAAAAAGTATAAAACATTAGAAAATATACCGTAAAAAGAAACGTTCTGTGTGTAAAATATGTAGCAGTATGTTAAAAGGAAAAGAAAGGAATTTCGAAGCTATAGAGAAATTATCGGTACTTGTTAGAACTAGATGTAAAAGAATGAAGGGAAATCAGTAAAGGATGTATATAAGGGAACTGTTTGCGTTGTATTAAGCTAAAGCAGTATGTTATTTACCAAATGCATGTTACTTATTGTAAAGCAGAGTTGCCAAGGGAGAAACACACCCTACGTTCCACCCACCATGACCAAATGTAAGATATAAATGTTATCATTATAATGTGTTATTTATAACCAGTCTATTCTTTTGTAAGCATACAGTATAAGAAAGGTAAAATAATTATTGATGTACCCATAGTTGTTGTATAATATCTTTCTATGTTATCTTTGTATTGTTAATGGAAATGAGTATTGGCGGATTGCAGTTCCTGGTCGATACCAGTATATTAGCCGTATCCATGAGGATACGGATAACTTGGTCGTTACCAACATGAGTTTAAATCCCTGAAAGGGAATCGAGAAGGTCGCGCTGGTTGTTACCAAATAGACACTCTAGCAAATAGGGCTCTACACCACTGCCCCTCGCGTGGTGATAATCGGAGGGAGCGCCCTTTACATGGCGTCAGATGTCTGCGGGTGGCCATGGCCATCAGATCGCCCCTCTTGACCAAAATTTTGGTCATTCCTGAAATCCAGATCCCGGAGGACAAGCCAGCCGGGCCTATCTACCAGCAGGAGGCCAACAAGCTGAAGGAAGCCTTCTCCCAGGCTCCGAAATATACGGAGTCTATCCCTATGGTGCGGGCGTTTCCCACCCTGATTTACGTCCTTCCGTGGGAGGATGCCACGGCAGAGATGAAGAGCGACCCTGCGTGGGCAGCCCTGGTCTGGACCTGCTACAACATCAGGCCAGACGGGACCCACTTCCGACCGCAGGACCCGGTCGCCGTGCTGTCTGGGCAGACCTATGCCTACCCCCCGGACACTTACCAACGGGTGGCTGAGGCCGTCAGGGCGACGGACTTGAAGCGTCACTCCTTTAAGGAGGCGCAGAAGAAGAGGCCGCACGCCGATTCGCCTATCTTCCGGCCAAGACACCCGTCTTTGCCTGTGCCGGGAACCTCCCGTGGTCCTGGATCTGCGAGAGCCCGCCGCCAGGACTCTCGCAGTTCATTATCGTCATCTTCTGGTAGACGTCAACAATGGCGCCCGAGAGCTGACCGTCGTAACCAGCCGTATGGCAGTCGACCCGAGCGACGCCACAGCCCAGCCCGCCATCATCAGCAGCAGCCCAGTCCTCCGAGGCAGCAAGAGGCTTCAGGTCACTGCCACTGCTGTCACTGTCCCCGCGTGTCGCCCCCGACACCAGGGCTGTCCAACTTGTCCTTGGGACCGCCGTCCGAAAAGCGGTCAAAATACGAATATCCGTCACAACGACTGTGACCTGTATCTGTGTAATATTATAAAATTGTCGTACGTAGGTAGTGTATTGGTTTTGTCATGTTATTATGTACTGTAAATGGAAAGTCTTTTAAAACACTGAAATGGAAGCGTTTTTCCAACAAAAATATGATGTTTTTAGATTGTTGTGTAAAGTTGTGTAAAGCAAGATCGCGTTTGATCACTAATTGCACCACTCCCGCGTTTCTGAAAGCCATGGATCTAGTACAGAAAATAAAGAGTCGGTACTCTTTTAAATGATGATTGAGTCGCTACTGATTCGGTACTCTACAGCGCGAAGCTAGCAGTCACTGAGTCGGTACTCTAAAGACGCTAACGCAACACGGAAGTAACAGAATGTTTCTCCAGCAACATGCTGATGTGATGCAATGATTTCAGGTCCAAATGGCAGAAAGTCGATCCACCGGAGTGGCTCCGCGCTCCTACTCACCCCTCATGTCAGCGGTGAATCCAGCCTTCCGCAACCCAATGGCTTTACCGGGACTTCGTGTCCCTGCCCCAATGATGGCCGGTCGGCCAATAGGGTCTCGAGCCCCAGTCCCCAAGATCCCGTTCATCGGATTCCGGCCACTTACGGTGGCCCCCCATAAATCGAAACCGGACGTCTGTCCACAGTGCGGGACACCGTTTGCCGCCCCAGGGCAGAGGATGGCCTCAACTTCCTGTCCCGTCAAAGTCCCACATGCCGTTGGGACCTACACTGTAGTGAGAGATTTGAATGACCAGCCGCATCACACGGTCGCATTTTATAACGCTCAACGGTTACTGCAAATGATGTCCGAGGGCACAAAATACCCGGCTTTTATGCAGCACCCAGGCTACCAGGCTAAATCAGACGAAGCTTGTCTCCGACTTCGGACGACCAATTATAAAGTTGGAAAACTGCATCAAACCATCGCCGGAAATGACCTTTATTGATCAGATCCAATCGGCCTTCCGGTACTTCCACAAGAGGCTGCATCTGGAACGGTTCACAGAAGCGGATGAAGCTCTCTACGCCGTCGCTCTGGAGGCGTTACGGCAGGACATATTGCAGATCGTCAATAACCCGTCGTTCCGGATTGAGACGCCGCTCTATCCAGAACCACCCTTCGGGCTGGAGGCCCCTTACCCTACTTTAGCCAACCCAAATGCTCCCCATTCGCTCCAGAGTCATCAGACCCCCCAGTCGGAAACCACCCCATTTTTAGCGGGGGAGGAACGGAGTGATGAGGATGGGGAGGAGGATGAAGATAATGACGATAAAAGTTCAGGTCGAGGAACCGGGGACGGTGAGGAAGCTCCACCTCCTCCACTCCCCCGGCGAATCCGACGAAACCCAAACATCCCTGAACATGTGGACGTCATTGTTCCGGCTAATGCCCCTAGCTGGATGTTCGATTACGCCACCATTGTGACGGACCCCATGGCACCTGCGCCAAGGCCCTACCGAACGGATGAGGAACTGCTGAATCTGCTGGACAGCTACCTCAGCCCTAAGTCTGAAGGTCTAGAATTGGACCCCTTCCCCCCACTGGATGTAGCCGCTCCTTTATTACCTCAAGAATGGACAGGGAAAATCCCCGCCTATGTCCAGCGCGAGCTAAAGGCATTAAAAAGCTGTTTGGACGCGGAAATTATTCCCGTCCTGGAATATTGGCGCCAAATCGGGTAGCTCCGTATTCTGTGCCATCAGCGAGCTCAGGAGGAAATGGAACGACGTCGAGCAGAAGATCAGCTCACTTGCTCGGACTCCCTCTCGCCGGAGGAAATGATGGAGAATTACCTCTGTCGCCTACTGGAATTGCCTGAGCCGTACAGCTCGGGACCCGACGAGTCCCAACGGTGCAATTAGAGGACAACGAAATTGTAAATATTGATTAGCATAATATTAAAAAAGTAAAAAGTCACATTATTGGAAAATATACAAAAAAATGACATATACAAAAAACCCAAAAATTGTTGTGTGTAATTGGTTGTGTATATTTATTTAGTATGTACCAATTGTTTGCTGTCACTGTCTGTTATTGTTACTGTACAGCCATTTTGGTTTAAAGAATTGCAAAAGGGCCGAAGATTACCAAAAAGTTGTGAAGATTAGCTAGTTGTACATTCAGTGAATCATTTCAGTAATTGTACTTGTGTCTTGTTGTACAGGATGTCTGCATGTCGTTACTTATTAACTGGTCATGGTCGGGAAGGGAAGTCAGCGATTTGACTCATTAACTAAGCACGAACGGTAATGGCAAGGCTTGTTACATATCGAACTAACAACCCAATGGCGAGTTCTTGTAGAAAATTAAGTCAGGTTGTATGCTATAAATATTTAGTGTTGTCCTTAGTTATTATGTCATATTTGGTTAGATTGTATTTTTGTGCCTTGTTATATTTGTTTGATGATTGTTCATGCTTGTAATTGTCACTAAGCGGTTATTACGTAAGGAATTTTGCACTGTGTACAGGCTTAGTGATTTTGTATATTTGGAACTTGTTTAGCTAGGATATGGTGGTGGTTTGTCATTATTGTTGTGCTTGTGACTGTTCTGAGAGAAGGGGATGAGAAGATATTCCAGAGATATTTCTGAAACTTAGTGAGCATTGATTTCTGATATTAAGGGAAAAGACCGCATTCGATACTGATCACATGCTCTTATTCTGTACCTTGCACTAAGTATTTAATTGTTATGATTGTTCTATTTACAACTTCGTCGGTCATTAATGTAGGAGTTCTAAAAAACTGGGGAATTGATAGTTTCGACGGAGATATGATAAGTCGGGTGATTAGTCAGGAGTAACCTCGGTTCTTGTAAGTGATGTGCCATACTGAAGGAAACATTGTGTAAAAGTGTGTGGAACGAACTCATTAAATCGTAACCGGCATTTCGACGTTTTAAATAAGGGACAAGGTTCGAAGTTCATTATGGGCGTTCAAACCGCGATTGGCGAACGCAGGTCAGAGCCGCGATTGGCTAAAGACCGGTCATGTGACCATGTTATTGATAGATTACTAGGCAGGTAGGATCAGTTAGTTTAAGGAAGTATGAAGAATAGGATCCAGGATCTAAAGTAGAGCAGAATTGAGATTCAGGAGAATTTGGAAGCGCGCAGTAGTTCTGGCTAATACAGGGTAATCCCGATGGGACCCCGCCCAGCTGAAGAAGTTAGCTATTATAATAGTTCCGGGTAAGACAGGGTAATCCTGATGGGACCCCGCCCAGCTGAAGAGTTAGCAAATATAGCAGTAATAGTAGTCTCTGGGTAATACAGGGTGATCCTGAAGGGACCCCGCCCAGCGGAAGAGTCAAGCAATAACCGTAGTGTCTGGGTAAGACAGGGCAATCCTGATGGGACACCGCCCAGCGTAGATATTCGGGTGTAGTCAGGGATTTAGCTGTAACATAGTAGGATGTAAGGTAAGGCCTAGAATGGCCTCCAGTTAGTCAGTGATAGAATCATAGAGAGATAGTAGCTTCTAGACACATTATAAGTCATAGGTTGTTAAGAAAGGATTACGAACTCATCGCACACAACGCATCACGCATTCCTTTATCCGTCTCCAGTGAATTGATGTGTTAGATATGTTATACTCGCCAGCTATTAGCTGATTTGGTATTGTACTGAAGTAGTCGTATATTGTGTTTCGTGGAGAAAGATATCTAGGGGAATTTTATTACTTTTGGTTCTTCCCCCCTAGTCAAAAACCTAACCCTTTTACTTGTGGAGGTTGTAATGTTACGGATGAATTAAAACTCAAAAATTATGGAAAACTCATAAAGCCACGAATCGCGATCGGAATTAGAATTGTTGTTGTTTGTTGCTCTGTTGTTCAGAATCTAGAATGCAGTGTATGAACGTCCAAGCAATTGTTGTACTTATTGTTTATCATGTGAGAACCAGAGTTGTCAGCCGGTTCAAATCGCCCGAAAATTTACCAATAGGGACATAGGTCCTAGCGTGGTTAGAGAACAAGGTTAAGAATAGTGTTAGGACGCGAATGAACAGCGCAAGAGTAGAATAGGAACTCAGTAGAATGTGGGTTTAGGAAATAAGGTCAGAAAGGACGTTGTAGCCCGCGCAAATAACGCAAGAATAGGATAGGAACTCAGTAGAATATGAGCTAATAAGGGTTGATCGGAGCATTAACCAATTAACGAACGGGTCGTTACTCCTCCAGGGTCAGTAATAGGCCCTAATCATGGTTCCTGATCAATTAACTGAGGAGTCGTTACTCTTCCCAGGCCTTGCCAGGCCTCCTGTTAGTCGAAAAAGGTGCCGAAATTTCATTTAAAGTGAACTAAAGCTAACCAAAGGAAAAGCTTAACAAACTTGTCATTTAAGAAGTAGCGAATTATTACAGAAAATGCTGTTAAAAGGCGTTTCACACGGTTACATGTTGGAAGATGGGTCACTAAAACGTAATTATTCGTAGCTAGGTGTATGAAATAAGGGTCAGGGACACTAATATGTGTTAGCTAGGGCTAATTAGCAGTGATTAGGTAATAATTAGTGAATTTTGAAGATTTTTAGTAAAAATATAACTTAGGCTTATCTGAAAGGCAATTTTTTCCTGGCTTTAAAAACCCAAACCCGGTCTTTTAACTCCCAATATTGCGAAAGATATGGGTCAAAATAGTTTTGTAAAGTTACGTACTAAGTATCTACTAATGACCTTACGTAAACTTTATAACAGAACGTAACAACCACGTGTTGTTACGTTCATTCATTCTTTCATTCATTCTTGGGCTTCTGTTGGCCCTCACCCAGCAAAGACTTGCCTTGCAGAAGAAGACTTAGTACACACCTTAGGTGTGAAAATAGGTTAGGAGTGAGCATAACCGTCTCCCCAATTAATAAAATAAAAGGAAACTAAGTTATCATAGGTAGTTTTATACGTAGATTATTAATATTTAGTTATAATTAGCTAGAAAATTTTGTAATTCATTGTATGCACTAGTTTTGCGCAACAATTGCCCTCCTGTTTCTTCAGGTAGGGACTTCCAGCTCTAGTGAGGGAGAGCAATTGTCGCTGGGATTAACAAAGCGGCCTCCCTTGTTCTCGGCCGAAAAATCGTACTTAAAAGGAAGAGAAAGGGGCCTGTGCACAAGGGAGCGCCTAAAAATAATAAAAATAAAATTTACAAAATAGTACGTCCAAAGTAGCATTTATTAACTAGTTTTTCATAACAGGCCCCGAGAGGCCATTATTTTGTATTATTTCATTCTTCGTTTTGAGGAAATTAATATTTTAATCAGAAACTTTCCCCTTTGGTTACATTTACGTGTTAACCAAAAAGTCTGGAAAGTTTCTGGAAATCCAGCTCTGGAAATTCATCACACAAAGGGGTCATAACTCCAGACCCCCATAAATCTCCATCCCGGTGGGCCAGGCGTGCAAACAGCCCACGTCGGGTCTGCACTCACAAAGGGGATTTCCAGAAGAGTCTGGAAATCCTGTTCGCTTCAAAGAGACCGGCAACAGGCGTGAAGTCGGCTCACTGGAAATTCAAAATTTCCAGTCAGTGTTGCTTCAGCTCCGGCCGAGAGCGGCCGTGTATCCCTCTCTTTAAGTGCGTCTCCTGGTGTGCCAGCGTTTTGGCCGGAGAATCCCCAACGCACTTCTCCCTCCCTTAGGAACACGAGTTAGGACCTCCTCTGGCCCACACAGGTCAGAGGAGATGATCTGAGCTAACACGAAGCAACACCCGCACAATTGAGGGCCACTTGAGCGCATTATGATCGGCCAGATCCGCACGAGGAACGCACTTTTTCTAGGTTTTAGAAGGGCCTTTTTGGCCTATTTTACTATGGTTTTTCGGCCTTCGGGCCTCAACTTTCAGTCAAAATTGTAGCCCTTTTGGCTAATTCCTGATCGAAAGACCAACGAGCCCTCGTGGCCAGTAATTTCACCTTTTTATCAGCGAGCCCTCGTGGCCAGTATTTTTCACCTTTCTATCAGCGAGCTCTCGTGGCCAGTATTTTTCACCTTTTTAATCAGCGAGCCCTCGTGGCCAGTCACTGTTTTTTATTTTTGGGGTTTCGTTAGTAACGACTTGATTTTGAGTGGGGACCCACCCTTGAGTTGTGTTAGGAGGTCCCTTGGTTACGACCTCATGTAAAACCTGAGTCATATTAGGAACAGTTTCTCCCCACAGCCGGCAATTAGGAATTGCCGGCTGTATTCGCAAAGATAGGCGCTACTGAAGCTAAAACTGTTGTCTGTAACTGTGCAGTGTGACTTGTGTAGGTCGGCTACCCAAAACTAATAGGAATTAAAATCCAGAAACTGTTTTAATTATTAATTATTCAGTCATTTTGAGTGGAATGGAATGGTGTTCTTGTTGTAATAATTGCCAAGCAATTATTACTCGTTCCGCTTTCCACAATTATTAAAGTTCCAAACTTCCCAAATTTTTATCAAAACTACGAAAGTTACAAATTTCAAATGTAGTACTAAGGTCAGTTAATCCCAAACCGTGACAAAAGGGTGCATACAAAGAATAGGTAGAGTTAGGTAGGAGATTTCTAGGATTGGTATTGTATTATTCAGTTGTTTGTGTAATTGTTGGTGTGATTGTGACAGTGATTGTGTGAATGCGATTCCTCAAATTTACAGAATCGGCTCCTTGGGTAAACCCCTCATGGATTGTGAGGAACCAAAGGTTAGCCCCATTTCTAGAGTATGAATTCTGAATCAAAATTGTGTGATTGTGAGTGTGAATGAGGGCATACCATGTAAACTCCCTTTGTCTGATAAGGGTCTTGGAAACGCCAGAATGAATGTGTAACATTCAGATATGAGGCAGGAACCGGGCCAAATTGAGTAGCAATTTCGCCCCTAATCGTAAATAATTAGGGATTCATTTTGTTTAGAACCTAGGTGTATGTTTGACGCGAAATTGCTAGTTTTGGAGTGAATGTGGTGAGAAACTTTACATGAAGATTATTACATTTGGCGGTTTAGGGCAGATTCTGCAGCCTAGAGTCACGGGGACCCCGTATTAGCCTGTAGATCTGTTGGATTTCCGGTCATCCGTGTAGGTTGCCCTGCGATTAGGGGGCGGATGAGCCGCATTTGTGAAATCCGGAACTAACCAAACGGGAATTGTAACTAATGCATAAAATAACATGAAATTCACCACGATCGAGCATTTCACGGCAAATGTCCGATTAGCGGACTTACAAGTTAATTAGTCGTACTTCAGGAACGTAATCTTTAGTTATGTCTTATTAGTAACTCATTAGCTAGAAGATATTACTATGTGCAGTTTTAGTTAGGAATAAGGGTACCCATTATCATGTTTAAAATAGTTATTAGTTTAGACTTTGGTTATTAGTTTAGGCTTTGTAGCTTTAATTGGTCAAGTTATATCGGTTGTAATGTTCAGTGCAAAAACACAAAAGAATAATCCAAGCTAAGTAAAAGAAATAGACCCGTGCTGAGATTCGAACTCAGGACCTCCGGATTCGGGGTCCGGTACTCAGCCAGTGAGCTACACGGGTTATGTTTAGAACGAGTTCAAGCCAGCCTATATATATGAAAGCAATTTGGTAACCCAGCACGTGTGCAATTGAGCTAATACACTGTATGTGCAAATTACGCATATGTGAAGGTAAACTTTAATCATGATTTTCTCACTAACAGCTGAACGGTTTAATCTGATTTAAAAAGCAAAAGGTTCAGCTCTTCAAACTCTACAAAATGATGTAAGTTTTGTACCAACTAATTAAGTATTAGCTAATTAACACTACAAAATTAACGTTAACACAAGAAGTGTTAAGCGTGCACAATTGTTCAAATTGCGCACTGTTCAATAAAACTTTAATTATTAATTTCTCATTAACTACTTAATATTGTTCGGTGCTGTAAGCACAAAAAATGATCAGTTTTTCGAGCTCTACACAATGATACCACTTTCACTCGGGCTTGCGTTCATCAAAAATCCTCAAACTTATATATTAGTTTTGAACAAATTTAGAACATGCCCGAGTGAAAGGGTGGTAGTACGCGCGACTTCCACTCGTCTGGCTGCCGGGGTTGCCAGGACCGGATCGAATAGCGGTTCGGGACGTCACCTATGGGCTTTAGATAGGTAGGAATTTAGATGTAGAAGTAGTTCGGTAAGTCGGTAGGTCGGTAAGTAGGGACTGCGTAGAATGGCTGCTGAGACAGTGAGTGAGTGAGATTTTGCATTTTTGGTAGAACACAGTTAAAACTAATTATACGCAAAAACTCACCCACAAAGCAGCATTTTAATTTATTTTATTAATGTAGGCAGGAAAACTGTTTAGTTGTAGAATCCTAAGTTAAACAACCAGCAGTATTAACTCTTAGTTAGCATTACGTAGGTTTCAGTAATCTAATATATGTAGGTAGATAGGTAGTAGTTAGGTTAACTGTAATAAATAGCAAGCATCTGACCATCTTCCGACATTGGGAATTCATCAAAAACGCCAAGTTTCGTTCATGTTTAAGATTAGCAGCGGGCCGCGGGAAACAAGCCTTTTTCCCGTGGCAAGTCAGTGAAGTTGGGCCAAAAACTAGGCCAGAAATACAAGTTTTGTTCCGTCACTTAGTCTGTTCAAGCGAACCTGTGAACTTCTGTCAGAGTCTGTTTGTATTAATCTAAGACGGGCCAGACGGCCCGGTTTGTGCAAGGGAAGGAAAGAAAAACAAGCGAGACTCTCAAATAGGGCACGAATAGCAAACTTTTACACAGTTTTGGGATTGTCTCGTCCAATTGCAAGCTCATCAAGACCTAGTGCGGGTCCCAAAACGAAAGCATCATGAATCGTTTTGTCCACGCAAAGAATTACATCAAGTTTAACCAAAATCAACAGGTTGCAATCTAAAATGGCCAAGAAGGCCTATTTTGTGACAAGAAGTTACTAAGAACGGTTAACCTTGTCAAAAAGGCAAGGGCCAATGGTTTTGTACTTCTGAGTACTTCTGGTCCTAATCCCGCTCTGACCTATATTCTATATAGGTCAATCCTTCAGGTTTATACTTGCAATTGGTCAGGGCCTGAGGGATTCGGGCCGAAAGAGTTTGACTAGTTGTAAAGCTTTCATTTCACGAAAATCCCATTACATTGCGATATTCGCAGTATATATGTATACTATTCTTGTTTTTAAAAAATTTTTCTATATTTTCACTTAAAATTAAATTAACTATAAATGTATAGATATTATACAGTTTTACTCTAAAATGTATAGTTTTTACTTTTTCACTGAAAATTAAATTAACTATAAATGTATAGATATTATACAGTTTTACTCTAAACTGTATATTTTTATTTTATTTCAAAAACGTGTTAGCTCGTTATTCCATCTTTTCGTCAAAGGTCAATTTTTCTTTTTATATTTCAAATTGTGTTAGCTCGTTATTTTATCTATGTTGCTTATTTCATTCTAATGTGCACTATTTCTTTATTTTTAGCAGCTTATTTTCTATTCTGTCATTTTTCATCGTTCTTACAAGCTCTCTACATTCCTGCTCTCCCTGTCAGGTGAATACTTTATGTGCTTTAATTGATTTTATTTTCATGATTTTTATTCTTTCCTTTGCAGCATACTTAACCTGTTGTTTCCTTTTGTGTCATTTCATCCTTTCACAAGTTCAAATGCACATTTTGGGCCAGGAAAGTAAAATAACGAGTAATGGTTGCTGGGTTCGATTCCCGCACCGTGACCTTGTACTAATGGGTTTAACCCATTTGATTCAGGTGCGGACGATAGGCCAACGCTGTCTTGCCGGATCTGGACGATTGAGCGATATTTGTGCCAGTAGCCTATTCAGAAGCAGTAACTTGCGGAATCAGTAGAGGACGGAGTCAGTCCTAGTCAGATAACCAGTGAAAACCCTAAGATTTAGTCATATTTCGGAACCTCAGAAAGGTACATTGACCGGCAGTGGCAAAGTTGTTGGATTGAGAGCGGAGACAGCGTAGCGAGCACTTCAAACATGATCATTGGGTGAACCGGAACTTTTGTCAAGCCTACCATCTAGCAGTCAACTCTAAAACACTTAAAAATGTGTCTTAACCTTTTGAACGTCATTTTCGTTACCCTGGAAATCGTTTTCCCCCTGGCCAGAAACTGATCACCCGACGTCCCAGACCCCAACGAAGACAAGAAGATCATGCATTGCATAACTGTGTTAATTTTCCATTAATTAGAGATAAGTAAAGAAGGCCTATCCAAACTCCCAACTGTTTCGATATCCTCAAATTCTGTCTCACATAGCATCCCTGAACTGAGTGTCGGAGCGAAAGCGGTGACCGACTTTCGGGGGCTCACCCAAGGACCGACCCTAGGTTTATCATTAGTAGCTTAGCCTATTGTGATGCTAGTTGACAGTCCTATTGTAAGGGGACGTATAAAGAGTAACAGAGCACGAGCATATAGGGTAACACAGAGCATATAGGGAACTTGAGTTTAGTAGTCAGTATAAAGAGTCAGTAGACCAAAAGGGTGTAAAAGGCGTTAAGAGTATCGACCTTGTCCCTATAACCTAATCAAAGTTGGTAATATTATTCCAAATTGGAATAATATTAATAATAACCCGAAGGGAAATATCCGGCAACTCTGGTACAGTAAACTTGTACTGTATCTAATTATATTATATCCGAACTGTTGGTACTGTAGTAACTGTTACGTTGAACGCACAAATTGTATTAATTGTAACTGTAGTGTTTTCATTAAATTACCCGTTTGTTAGTTACCGAGTCTTAATACAAGCAACAAAGGCGCGTTTGCCTTCACACACGGTGCGTTTACCGTCTAGTTGATTCTTCAGCAAACAAAGGCGCGTTTGCCTTCAACTACGGTGCGTTTACCGTCCAGCCATCTAATCACCGGAACCCAGGACGAACTCATCATAAAGTAAGTTTTCTTGGCAATCTCTAGCTCCAAGATCCAGTGAGAAACTCATCCAAATCCAGTGCTTTCTACGAGAAGCAAGTGCTGACCCCGCTTGCTGCCCAATTGGAAATCAGGAGCCTCAAACGAACTCTCCGACAAAGACCCCTACCAAGGTTGGCTGCAGAGAATCTCTGATTCTGGAACACCACCTTTCAGAGGTCTGGTGCTTAAGTCTGTTTCATTGCGATCAGACGCGCTGACCTTCCGTGTAACGAAGAGATTAGAGTTTGGGAGCGGATCGTGTCTTGGATCTTGCTCACTTCATTACAAATATTCAGAATTCAGCCCTATTCAGAACTTTTGCAACTTTGTACTTATGTGACTTTTCAGAACCATGCACCATAACTGACTGAACTGGTAGTCCGACTAAATTCTTGGACCAATCCTTTTCAATAGCTTGTTCATCCAACTTCTGAGAAGTAAGACTGAGCAGGACTTAGTGCCAATGTAAGCTGTGAGGTAATGAGCTTTACCTTTGTCTGAAACCTTCATCTCCGCTTCTCCTTTTAGCGGTAGTTCGTGTTCCGACGCACGTTTCAACTTTTTCGTTGTTGGACGCAAATCCATAGGGACCAGACCTTCCGGCAAAACAGTTACCGAAGTTCCGGTGTCAAATATCATTGGCACCAACTCACCTTGCAGCTTTAAGGAAATTACAACTTTCGGTACTGTTTCTTCTGTCACCGGGTGTGTGTGTGTGACACATTTTGGCAGTGTGCCCTTCTTTGTGGCACTTGTGGCATTCCTGCTTCAGAAACGGACAACTTTTAGCGAAATGGCTTTTATCGCCACAACGGTGACAGGATTTCGACTAAGTAGCCTTTGTCTTGAGAGGACTGGAAGGTTTTAACTGATTTTTGACATCCTTTTGAATGGCAGATATTGACGCTGATGCCAATCCGCTAATTTTGGAAGAATCCCGAAATAGGACAGACTAGTGTGAAATTTTCCATTTTGATTTTCTCATAAATGCTACAACCAAACTTTTTCACATTTTGCATACATGTTCATTGGAGAGGTACGAAGGGGCAAATTTTTCCGAATGTCCGAAACCAATATTTTGTGAAATATTAAATTTCGAGGTTTTTGAACATTTATAAAATACCCAAAATTGTGGCATGAATCAAAAAACTGAAAAATGCACCTGCATTTGATTTAATTATACATTTATGCAAAGTTTGAACTGGTCAACCGTTAATAATAACACCATTTTGAAAATTAACACGTATTTCTTTAGTAAGCCAAGCACTGGACTCTTCGAACTCATGCTAGCATGTAACACCAGCTACTGTTCCTGACAATTTGAAATAGATAGAAAATTAAAGTTAAATTAAATCTTTTAAGTTTCAACACGACTAACTAAACCTTGTTATTAGACCAGTTATTTGTCCAAATGTCATTTGTCAATATTCATTTGTCCAAATGTGAAAATCTGATTGGCTCATCTGTCAAGTTTTTGACTCAAACACTACCCAATGTTCGCGTGATTTTTGGCAGGATGTAAGTTCGCACTATTGCGGAGGAACATTTATCTTGGTTTGAGCTAAAACGTCTCCAGTTGCGAGAAAACTGAAAACAGTTGTGAAATTACGTGTCACCGCACTTTTGCCGGATTTTCTGGAATATTGAGACTTGTTGAGGCAAATCCGAAAAATGTCCCTCGGTCCACATTCCTCCATATCATGGCACAAGAAGAAATTTTGACCGATTCCACAGTTTTGAAAAATCGATGTTCAAAAATTTTTGGTGTATTTATTCAGCCTGTCAGACGCCAGTATGTCAGAATCTTTTCGCTATTTTTTGCTAATTTTACTAGTTTCATAGATCGATGTAAATGTACAGGTTATAAGCTTTAAAACGTGCTGTGCTCGATCCCACCTTCAAATATTATCTGATAAACCAATAAACAATGAGTCATTCAAAGTTTACATCACAGTGCCAACTGTCCTCATAATTTAAATCTAATGAGGGTCAAGTTTTAGACACCCCTTTATTACCCTGGAATAGCACTCTATGCATTGTAGCACTGTAGCACTGTATGCATCCATGTATTCAGATGCGCTGTCCTATGTGAGTTTTGCCAAATCATTGCCAAAGTTCAACAAACAAGCTTAGCATAACCGCGTTTAATATGACCTCATTTGCTAGCCTAATTTAGTTTCTTTTCTTTTCTGCTTGATATTCTATAGTTCGAGATATCACCCACCTCGCTTCCCCTCGTATAAATTTCGTAAGTTAATTTGCTGAAATACTAAGTTTGCCTAACGGCAGCTAACCTGTATGTGGTCTGCTCAGATTAATGCAGTTAAATGGAGAGCAACCCACACAACGCATACTGATCTGCGTGTTGACTAACTGTAAGCCTGTTTGATTTCCGAATTATACTCAGTTCAATTTCCGCTGTCGCATTAATATTAAAGTAACTGAATATTTCATTGTTTGAATCATAGAACGACGAACAGAACCCAAATCAGCAAAGTAAGTTGAAACTGCTATTTTGTATCAGTGGCTATTCTATAAACGTTACAGTTGAGTGAAAAGTGAGCGAGCACTGTTCTTTTCTTAAACATTTGGATCAAGTGCGTCTATCAAAAGATTCTGATCCCGACTATCGACCCACTAGCACTGGACTTAAAAATGTCGGTTTTTGCCAAACTTTTTTCTGGGATATTTCATGGAGCCTTTGGAATTTGGTCAATTTAAATTGCCCAAATTGTCTTTCCGGTGATGTTTGATGGAGCCGTTGGAATGTGGTCAATTCATATTTCCCAAATTTTTTTGTCTGTGGATCAGTTTTAAGGGTTAGGAATTGGCAGGTTTTAAATTTGTTAAAAAACAATTCCTGTGATTCAGTTCCAACGGCTGTTGCTTCAGACTAGTTTTCTAACCCTGGACTGAACCAAAAAAGTTTAAGAATAGCTGCGGAATAGCAGAAGACTAACTACTAGTTTTCCATTCAAAACTTGGACCTAGCATTCTGCTATTCCGCAGCTATTCTTAAACTTAGGTTGGTGCAGTCCAGGGTTAATCTATCATTGGTGTTGAAATGCGGGTATTATAAGGTCTGTGCAATATAGCCAAAATGTATCGAGCCTTGTTTATGGGAAATGAATGTTTTCGACGCAACAAACGTCTTTGTATAATTTTCACCAGTTTTCACCTGTTTTTCCCGGTTAGCCGGGGTTATGGCAAATTTGACTTTATCAAAATTTTTCCTGTGAACTTTAGTGGTGAAGTCGGAATTTCTTCGAAAAAAGTAAGCAGAATTTTCGTTGATTCATCTTGGAAAGCTGCGAATCTATTCTAATTGAACTAACTAAAATGTTTTCCTGTGAATCCTCGTGGCGACACAGGAAAGTTGCCGTTTAGTTTTTGTAGAAATTCTTGTCCGTGATTTCCCGCGACGCAGTTTTAGCACCTGGAAAAACGTGATTGTGGGTCGATAGTCGGGATCAGAATCATTTGATAGAGTAGATAATAATAGCGTCACTCTGTATCATCTGAAAGACATTATCTGCACAATAACGGCGGACCCTCACACTGAGTACCTTCACTTCAAATATTTTTGCCCATTAAGCTTGCGTGTTGCAGCTCCAAACATGCACAATTAACACGAATAGATTACCGTTTGAGAGCTTCACCATAACACATAAACATACAGCGATTGAGCGTACTCGTACACAATTGTGTACTGGCAAGAGTGCATAATAACTAAATTTCTAAATTACAATTCACTAGTTACTGGTCAATGAAATGCGAAGATAGCTAACTCAAGACTTGTAAGGGCCGGCGCTTCTACCAGGGCTGGTGGATCAGGAAGAAACCGAGGACAAGCCCGAATGGGAGACGTCGGGCTCCCTCGTACCCACGAAACCAGGACCTAGAAGAGAGAAGGGAAGAGGGATCTTCAGCTTTTCACTCACCATTGAAAGTAAAGAATTGGCCCTGCCAGGGATCGAACCACGGCCCTTCTGACTCCGGATCAGACATGCTAACCACTACACCACGGGACCATCAGCTGAACACCCATTGCAGGCTTATCAATCTTTCCTATGCCTACTTCCCTTACAGGTGCATGAACACACACCGCGCCTTTATTATTATTGTAATTTCAAAGAATGCTCTGTAAAATTCCACGAAGGTCACGAAATAAAAAATTTTACAGTTTCTGGGGGCTCCGCCCGCCCCCCAGCCCCCCCCCCGAAAAAATTTTGCATTCCCCCCCCCGAAATTTTTTCTGGCTACGCTAGTGCATACACATATATGTGAATCTGAAAACCTGGGGGGACGAATGCCACATGCTCTCACGCTAAATTACATTGTATTATATAGACATGTATACTAAACATTAGGATGACACACCTGCCCCACCAATGAACATACGCTCTCACTCCAACTGACATCACCCCCCCCCCCTCCCAAACTTTAGTCCTATTACTTCACATAAAAGCCAAATTCAGTTTGAATGAAATGAATATTCAGACAAATCAGATTTGACTGAAAACATCCAATGTAACTGTCTGCCACATACAGGATGCAGACAACGGTAATTTATCATTTCACGATACTCATTTCATTTCATGTACACGAATTCCAAGTTATTGAGAAAAAGTAACTTATTGTGGTAAATGCACGCCATACCAAGTTAAAGTTACGCACAGCGAACTCTGTATGGTGCCAGCACACTTTGTACGGCATGGTGACATGCATACATGCGCTGGGGGGATTTCACCCCCCCATACCTGGAGTTCACCCTCCAGAAGGGTCTCTCACCCGTCTCTCACAACCCAGAATCCGGATTTTTCCGGCTTTTTTTGGGCAAAAAACCGGAAAAATCCGGTTTTCCGGCGGTCGGCTCACCCCCCCCCCGGAACTTCTTCTCTGCACATGTCTGGTGACAGATAGCGTAGAAGCAGTGTAATCAGACTAATCTGACTGACAATATTTTGTAACAGGAACCTGCACAAACGTGAGCAGAGCACTACAAATTGAGCATTGGTGCTCAAAGAGTGGGTCATTTAATTAGGAGAGGGCCTTAACATGTTAGTTTACAAGACATTATTCTGGCTTCTCTACAAACCTACGACTGTTATCATGTTCATTCATAATTCTTAAAGCTTGTTTGAAAATTCAACAAACAACATCACTCTTCCACTGGCACTTTAAGATTCAATTTTGTATTTCGCTAAATAGTTACATTGTGTTATTATAATTATTTCGATACTTAGACATGGTCAAAATATCGTTGGTTGCACTGTTGATCGTTGGTTTCATGGCGATGGGAAGTGAAGCAATGACACAAAGCCTGTGGCAGAAGGTACTGCTTGGAAGTAGTCTACCTGGTGGCAACGAAAGATCAAATGCACCCACTGGCTTAGTGCGAAGAAGTTACTTGGCCAAATGGTATCCGCAGATGGCAGAGATAAATTAGTTGACTGGAATATTTTATAACAACTGTATGATGTGTTTTGTGCCGTAACGTCTGCAGAATTAACAGCATTAAAGTGTAGATTGGCCGTGTTTGGAAACGCATTTATCTAGTTTTTCCAACCCTTTTTAATATTTTTAATAAAACCCTTTTTAATATTTTTATTAAGAAACTATGCTCAACAAAGTGCACAGCATTTCTAACAACAGTTAGCTGGGTGCAGCTTTAAACGATAGAGCATCTTCAACAGCAGCAATGACTCGTGTCGCCAATGTTTGTTTGGCTTCGCGGGTTTTATTTGTCATGTCTCTTTTAAGCATGATTGAGAAATGTAGAAATAGAAATACGGTTCCGTATTGGAAGGTTTTCCGGTATAGCTGTTGTAAACTGTTGTAACTGAAAGGACAGGATGAACCTATAACAGTGCATAGAATTTGACGTAACACCTAATTATCGGTAACCCTTCCATGCGATGGCAGGAGAGGTAGGTATGTCCATATGGCGGGGAAGGTATGTACACGAGGGCATCAGGTTTGTACATTGTTCAAAAATGTATGTACAGTTCGTATCATACGTGGTAGGAAAGTACGTAAGTATGTACACATCGTCCGAGAGGAGAGGGAGAGGCACACCCCCCCCCCCCCAGTTTTTCACATTAAAAAGTCACATTCAGCGAAACCCATGTATGTATATGTGTATATGCGTGTACAGTGTGAGCGATGTCACGAACGATGTCATGGCGGGACCCATGTATGTATATGTGTATATGTGTGTACAGTGTGAGCGATGCCATGGCGGGACCCATGTATGTATGTATATGTGTCTATGTGTGTACAGTGTGAGCGATGTCACGAACGATGTCATGGCGGGACACATGTATGTATATGTGTATATGTGTGCACAGTGTGAACGATGTCTCGAACGATGTCATGGCGGGACCCATGTATGTATATGTGTCTATGTGTGTACAGTGTGAGCGATGTCACGAACGATGTCATGGCGGGACCCATGTATGCACACTTTAACAAGGGGGGGTTATGGGGGGGGTACGGGACCCCTCAAAAATTGGAAGTTCGGTACAAGGGCTACTAAAATCAGAGCCAAGGGACAAGGGGCAGTGCCAGGAAAGGCAGGTCAAACTGAAAATTAATGGAAATTTTAGCCCAAAATAGCTAAAATTTTTAAAATTTTCAAAAAATTTCCAAAAAATCGCTAAAAGCTGCCTATCCCGCTCTACAATGGCTGTAAAATAGATAATTTTGCGCTAAATTCGCTCAAAATTTGCAAAAGTTTCACTTTTTCTAGTAAATTTTCTGCTGGGACAGTCCCCCCAAATTTGAGATAAGGTACAAGGGTAGGTAAAATTTGGGCTAAAACAGGTACAGGACCCCTCAGGAATTGGTACCCTTGTTAATGTATGCATGTATGTATATGTGTATATGTGTGTACAGCGTGAACGATGTCATGGCGGGACCCATGTATGTATATGTGTCTATGTGTGTACAGTGTGAACGATGTCACGAACGATGTCATGGGGGGACCCATGTATGTATATGTGTATATGTGTGTACAGTGTGAGCGATGTCACGAACGACGTCATGGCGGGACCCATGTATGTATATGTGTATATGTATGTACAGTGTGAGCGATGTCACGAACGATGTCATGGCGGGACCCATGTATGTATATGTGTATATGTGTGTACAGTGTGAACGATGTCACGAACGATGACATGGGGGGACCCATATATGTATATGTGTATATGTGTGCACAGTGTGAACGATGTCACGAACGATGTCATGGCGGGACCCATGTACGTATATGTGTATATGTGTGTACAGTGTGAGCGATGTCACGAACGATGTGATGGCGGAACCCATGTATGTATATGTGTATATGTGTGTACAGTGTGAACGATGTCATGGCGGGACCCATGTATGTATATGTGTATATGTGTGTACAGTGTGAACGATGTCATGGCGGGACCCACGTATGTATATGTGTATATGTGTGTACAGTGTGAACGATGTCATGGCGGGACCCATGTATGTATATGTGTATATGTGTGTACAATGTGAACGATGTCATGGCGGGACCCATGTATGTATATGTGCATATGTGTGTACAGTGTGAACGATGTCATGGCGGGACCCATGTATGTATATGTGTATATGTGTGTACAGTGTGAACGATGTCATGGCGGGACCCATGTATGTATATGTGTGTACAGTGTGAACGATGTCATGGCGGGACCCATGTATGTATATGTGTATATGTGTGTACAGTGTGAGCGATGTCACGAACGATGTCATGGCGGGACCCATGTATGTATAGGTGTATATGTGTGTACAGTGTGAACGATGTCACGAACGATGACATGGGGGGACCCATGTATGAATCTCTGTATATGTGTTTTCAGTTTGAACGATGTCACGAACGATGTCATGGAGGGACCCATGTATGTATATGTGTGTACAGTGTGTTCTATGTCACGAACGATGTCATGGCGGGACTCATGTATGTATATGTGTATGTGTACAGTTTGAGCGATGTCACGAACGATGTCACGAACGATGTCATGGGGAACCCATGTTATATATATATATATATATATATATATATATATATATATATATATATATATATATATATATATATATATATATATATATATATATATATATATATATATATAAAATTTCGTTTTGCCATCGCATGGATTATCTACCTAATTATCACAATTATTCGTTTACATCAACCGGTCAGTTCCAACGTTACAAACAAAAAATTGTAAAACTAAGCCTCAAAAAATGAGAACTTAAAGTAGACACTATGAGTTTTGAAAATGTAGTAGTTATAGAAACTGCAGTTTGAAACTGAAACTGCAGTAATTGTGTAAATTTATAAAACAGTGATATTTAAGTGTACCGTTTTCTTCTAGCAGTTTTGAAAACGTTTGATAGTATTTTCGTAATAACATTTCCGTGTGTTCACGCCGAAGCTGAGGCGGAACCGCTGCTGTAAGAAATCTCGTAATATCTTCGGTAGGATAGCCTTCGTGGCCCATTTGCCAATCCAGTATGCTTAACAAGTTATCTGGAAATGGATGGACAGTACAATTCATTTAAACAAAATGTAATTTCAGTAGTTTGTAATGTTGAATTAATAGTTCATAAGTTTAATTCCAATAATTTAAATACATTCGTTTGCAACTGGAAGGAAAGGCATTTGTTGGTTAAAAATTAAGAATGTCAATAGCCCTGGATCAATCACTGATTTAAAATGCTCTGATGATTTGCCTTAGCATCGTATGCTTGCTTGATTAATAAAACCTTGATGTGTACTGTCTGTTGGCGCATAGTTACTATTTCACTAAACCAACCAGCATTTTCCTTTTCTACAAAAATATTGAATGTCCATAAATCTCCATGACACAGAACCGTTTCAGCACCAGTTTTCGGGTTACAAATAGCAAGAATTTCGTCCAGGTTGCTCAGCGAACGAATCTGATCAAGAGTCAGCTGAAATGCTTTAGTATGGAATTTACACAAATGCAAGGTGGAATTAACACAATACCAAACTTAAATGATACCAAGAGTTTATAATACACGCTGAGAAGCCCCCCCGAGATTTCGGCCTTAATGTGTCGAGCATCTCGCAAGCATATTCTATTAGGAAGAGCTGAGTGTCTTACTCTTGGTATTATAAACTCTTGATGATACTGACAGTTCCCTCAGTAACAGATGCGAAGTTTTGCAAACATCTAGAAATTATAGATTTCATTTTCTGTTTCGATGACGTCATATCAGCACAAATACTATGGGTTTGTAGCGTACTTTATAGATATCTCCGTGGTTCTCCATAAAGTAGGTGTGTCCAGCCAACATAAATGCGTCCACATCTTCGAAAGCTGAGCGATGGATGGGTTTAACTATTGTTCTCCAGCTGCCATCAAGAAGGCTCACTGCATGCAGTGTGGCAAGCTCTGTCATCAGTTTGATGCTTTGCGTCAAATTCATTCCGTCTATGAGTTCCGGCAGTTTGCCTTTGTCGGACATATCCTGCATTACAAGAAATCCTTCATCGTTTTCTGATTTGTTACAGCTTCCATAGATTACTGGTATCTTGATGTCAAGTCTAGTCTGAATTCTGTGGAGATAATGATACAGACCGCATTCGACATTATGAGATATGACGACAAAGGCGTTTTCAGTAGCCTGCAAAGTGAATTGTTGTATTATTTGTCTGCTCCATGCTAAACTTATCAATAGTTTTTCTGATTTATTCAGGAGTTTTAATTTCTTAAATAATTATGATGCTCTTGAAATAGCAGCACGAGTGCTCGCACCATTATTACTGCTAGCTTAGTCAAGTAGCCTTACTGGCTTAGCTAATCTTCCTGAGCCTTTTTATTCTTGCTCTAATACACTTTAACAAATATTTTTCGTGCCAGGATGACCAGCCAGTCAAATGATAGACTTAATGAAAAACTTAATAGAAAATTTATTGAAAATAGTACCTGGTGAACACAAAGCTTTATAAAATTCAGAAAATGAAGACAACACTGCGACAGCTAAGATGATAGGCAGGGTGCGGTGTTGCTGCTATACTTATTTTTCCTAAATTTTTTCTTTCAACTTTTTTATTTTTAGTGTCTCCTTTATTTATTGTCTAATACTATTTGCTTATTAAATTGCTAACCTTGTTTGGATCAACTGTTGCATCAAGTTTTGACAATTCATCCACAGTTTTGTCTCCAGTAGCCATCTTGACAATAACTTTTGCGGGAAAAGTTTGCTTTGATCCGTCTAACCGGAACTGATTCCATTCCAATTCCACTCTAACCATACTGGACATATAACCCTGACCTTCGCCCATACCATCAATCGTCTTTACAGTAGGTTTAGGATCAGAGAAAACACTGTCAATTATGCGGACAACCTTTTCCTTTTCCTCGTTTTCTAGCATAATTATCGTAATTGATCTCGCTATAAAGAAACTATCAAACAACTTAAACCTGTATTTTGCGGTGAGCTAACCACAAAATAACTCAGCGTGTCCTCATCATCAGTCGGGGTGGTAATCACCTACATTACCCCTTCCCCTCAATTAACCTTCTTAAATTCACTCCCCTCCAAACTTTTTAACCCCTTTTCAAGGCAATGTTTGAAATAAGAAGTCGAAAATATATACGTTTGTGGTTTTGTTCTACCCACCAACGGAAATTCGCCTAGCATATCTGCTCTCCTAATATGCAGCGGCAAACTTGGCCCAAGCTGCACAAGCTGTCTCCTTTTCCCAGCAGCCTAAAGTGTAACTTCGGCAAGTATGACTTCGTCGGTTCATCCGTGATTATAGTGCATTCCGAATTTACCACCCGGTACCCAGATCACATGGGCAGCAATATAAATACCGAGACCAGATATTAAGGGGATAATCATGAAGACAGGGAGGGATAGTTTTAAAAGAAAATTTAAGCAATGGTATTATTTTGGTGGACCAACAGGTACAAACTTGTTCAAAGAAGGACAGCTGTTAGCAAATCGTCATAGCCATAGACTAACGTGGAAGGGACTGCGGTGTGTGCGGGATCCCGAGACTAGGGACCTTCACGGGCCTGAATTATCAGGCCCGGCCCGGCCCGGCCGTGAAAACTTCTGCTCGGCCCGGCCCGGCCCGGCCCGTTTCAAAAATTTTCGACCTCGGCCCGGCCCGGCCCGGCCCGCTCCAAGTCAGGCCCGGCCCGGCCCGGCCCGTAAGCAAAAAAGTTAG
>JASAND010025396.1:0-19422 GCA_030248195.1 Trissonchulus latispiculum
TGTACGCAGAGACTTCAAATTTTCCAAATTTCTTGTGGCAGTTCAGCAGCTTTGCCACCTGGTGTAGCCATCTTTAATTGGGCCAAAACTCAAAAGCTAAAGCTTACGTTTTATATAAAATTGGCTTTAAGTATTGAAAAGCTGAATCGGAAAACTGACTTCAGATTAATCTGCTAGTCTACGACTACGACCCTGGAAACCCCTATATACATCTTTGCAGCGAAATCGAAAACAAAATATTTTTCGGTTTCCCTTGGTCCCCCCTTAGAAATCGAAAAAATGTAATTTCGCGAAATCGAAAAATTTTGCGATATTTGAACTCATCGTAGTCGAAAACACATATACCCATACCAAATTTTAGCTCATTTGATCAAGTTTTAAGGATTTTGAGTGGTGGCGGGGTAATCCAGATAAGACCCAATAATTAAATACTTAACATAAAAATCCGGAGCAAAACTATAAAGTTTAGGTAGTTGAAAATACCTCAAATTAATACATCCAGCAAAATAATTTCTGCTTAGGGAAATTTTTCCGGGGGGAAAGAAACCACTATTGAAATTTTTCCGAGGAAAAGAGTTTACTAGTGAAATTTTTCCGGGGGAAAGAAATTACTAGTGAAATTTTTCGGGGGGAAAAGTACCCTAATTTTTTCCGGGGGAATGTTTTCACGGGGGAAATTTTCCCTGTGACACCGACAATATTGACTTAACACATTTGGATATCGGTACTGGTATTTTTTACAAACAACTACTTAACAGAGGCACTTGCTTAGTTATACCGTTCGAGAGTGTTCGGACGATGCCTTGGGTGGGTTTGTAGCCAATATAGTCGTGTAACGGCCGGACTAAACGATATAGTTTTGGGGATAAAAGGTGGTCGTTTTTTGGCTTTAACTTGTTCTTGGAACCAGTAAGAGTAGCAAAAACATCTTTCTGATCCTAAGCTTTTTCTTGGTTCTTCGCCCTCAGTGTTGTCGTCGAGTTCTGGTTCTACTTTTCTTCCTCTTCAACTTTGGATCTGGAATAGATATATCCCGTTCAGATCCCACAAGAAATCAAAAATTAGTCGATGATTTAAACCAGCAAAAAAGCTGCTCCATCTAAACGTTCTTCGCTGACGTGCCCGGGTAGAGTAAAGAGATTAATTGTACATTAGCAAAAGGTAGCGGTGAAGGCAAGTCGCAGCGAAAAAACAAAATCGAAGAGAAGAAGTGGGAAAGAAAATCTTCTTAGCGCTTTACTTCCCAAGGAAATTAGAAGAAGGGGTGCGGATGTTTTGGGTGAAGCTTTATTACGAGGGAAAAATGGCGACACTTCATAACTGGGTTCAATCTTTCAGAAATTCTTTATTTTGCACAACAAGAACAAAACAATATATATTGCTTCACTGCTATTTTGGCAGTTGACAAAAGCCTATAAAGAAAGGGTTGAAGACTGGTACACAAGGACATTTCTCTCCCTTTAAAGAAGGAAATTATGAAGAAGCCGATTTGGTCGATTCTCGGAAAGGCTGACAGTTAAGACGGAAGTACTGACTGTTTCAGGTGCGATTATGAGAGATGGGCTAGAACAATTGGTTTGACAGCTAACAAGTTTCAAAATTTCTAATAAAAAAGGTTTAATTTTTGCCAAAAATTCCCAGTCAGTCTATTGCTGAAAGTTCGAGGCAATATATCCACCAAAGTCAAGGCTGGGGACCTTGCCGGTATTTTTTTCCGAATAGCTTTCATAGCAGGAAAAGGATACACCTTAAAAGCTGAGTTTGCTTCACACGAAGCAGACTTTTGTTTCTTTCACAAGGACAAATCAGACTATTTCCTTACTTCATACCCCTAAACACTCACTGTTTGGTATGAATGTATTTCGCAGTTTTAAGATCTAACTATGAGATATCTATTTAGTCCAAGTGGTGAGGTTAAAACCTTGATGAACTAACATTGTGCAAAATTCATCAAGAAATAATGAAAACGCCAGCCTGCAGTCACTAAAACAAAAGCCTTAATCCAAAAACATGAGAGAGTTTCAGTGGGCGCGATTAGACGTTAACATAATGGCTATCTCCTGTGGTGGACGAGGGCTTACCTCCAGCCAACTGGCAGTGGCTGTTTTCGCTCTTCTCCTGACATCAGTTCTTGTGATCCTTCGTAGATCCCATTTGCCTCGTGCTTTGTGCTTGCCCACGTATACTCGTTTTCTCGAGTAATTTAGTGCAAAACACAGTGGGACACCACCTGAGTCTGATTCATTCAAGTCAGCGATTGGACGGGCTGCCAACGAATCGTACCAACTTAAACAAGGCACGTTACCGTATGGCCACTTACCTCCAACCGGGGCAAGAGGATTTAGGAGATCTGGGTCGATATCCTTCGCAGAAAGGTAGGATATGAAGTCTGAGGAAGTCGATGCTTTCTTCTTGGGAGGAACTTCCTGGAAGAACTCTTCCGCCTTCCTCGGCCTCTCGGCGAACGATCAGACAAGTCTAAAGAGATAACAGGAAGTAGTAGCAAATAGAAGATTAACATGACAAAACTAATAAAGACAATAAACAAGACAGAATTTAGCATAAAGCTTCTGACTTTTTAGGGGTTTTTATTGGATAAGCTAAATGAATTGATGCTCATAAAATATGAAGCTCAGCTAAGGTCGAGGAGTCATTGCACCGGTCATGGAACCGGGTCATCGTGTCAAGTTGGGTCAACCCTTTTTGGGGCGAGTGGGGTTCACTGGGGTCAACAGCTCTAGACTGACCCGGTTTTGCTCCTGTTACCAAAAGATTTGAAAAACTTTTGCTTTTATGTTTGTCAAGTAATAAACAATGTTGTCACCTTTATTATCAACACAATACTCATTACGCTTCTTTGTACAAATCATGCCATGACCAACGCGTTTACAGAAGAAGCACGTCGAGAAACAGCTCCAAAATTGACCAGCATTTTGAAAGATTTTCTGTATTGAAAAAGCGGATCACCGAGTTGTCGGGTCACCGGGGCCAATTTCATAAAAAATCTTGCAAATGAACTTGCACTTGAGGCTTGCACTTGATTGGTCCGCAATTTCAAGTTGTCAGTGTTTCATAAAAACTTTTTCTCGCTACTAGTGGAAATTAGCTCGTTTTGTGCAAGACTTGACAACTGTAAACTGAAAGAGCAAGTGCAAGTTGGAAAATAGCCGATCAAAAAAATTAACCAAAAATATTTGAAAAATCAAATAGATTACAAAAATTAAAGAAATTATTTGAAATTCACACTCTGTGCGACAATAATCCAAAGACTAGTGTCATTTCAAAATTTTTCCAAAAATATCTAAAAATAAAATAAGTTGTAGCAATTTTTGTGCCAATTTTTTCAGTGAAACACTCCAACCACTTACACCGCAAGTGCAAGTTGCAAGTGCATGTGTCGACGATCTTTATGAAACAGATTCTGGCCGTGCGTTGAGCGTACAACTTGCAACTTGCAGGACTTGCAGTTTGCAGTTCAAATGGGTCCGCAAGTTCCACTTGAGGGTTTGTGAAACACTTTTCTTGCAACTTGCACATGCAAGTTGCAACTTGCATATGCAAGTTGCCAGTTTCAGTTTTATGAAACATGGCCCCCGGGTCACTGGATAAGTCATATGTAACTCAGTTCCATCACTGAACAGCTCACCGGCCTTTTTTCAGTAAATGTAGATTTTAGAAGGCTACAGCTCGGATCAGTAATCAGAATTTGCAAGATGAGAAACCGATTTCTGGATCGAAGAAGTGTTGAGCGCAACGTGGGACCTCCAGGGGCCAATTTCATTAAAACTTAAAACTTTTAACTTGCATATGGGTTGCAACTGTACTTGCAAGTTACAAGTTAACTGTTTCATAAAACTGCAAGTGCTACTTGCGGACTTGCACTAAAACCGCAAGTTGCAAGTCCGCAAGTTGCAAGTTGCCGGCTAACATTTGCAGTCAGAGTTTGTTTCATAAAAGTTGTCGCTACTTGCACTTGCAACTTGCACTTGCGGTGCAAGTAGTTGAGTCTATTTTTACTGAACGATTTGTTGCAAGTGGCCGTTTTATGCATTTGTTAGAGTTAGAGTTATTTTTAGAGTTAGATTTTTATTCGTTAATTTCGTGTATTATTTTCGCAACTAATCAAAACTCTTACGCAATTTTTCTTTGGTTACTCTATGGATAAATTTTAGTTTTATCTGCAGCGGAAGATGAAGCATTGAACCATTTCAAAATAAAGCTTCTGAAACAATCCTTCCGTAATTCGATAAGAAATTCTAAACAATCAAAATGTACAGCTTTTTAAAGGAGGATGTGAGAGCAATGGTTGAAAGTATGAAAAGTTTAAAAGTTTAGAATGAAACTAGATTTTTCCGTCTATCTTTGCTTATCCTTTGACCATTTCTTCGTCACCGTCTCTTGTCCGGGTTGGGGGGTTTGGTCCCCTCACGTTAACCTATGGTTGCGAGTAATGGCCAAAGTTGAAAAAACGGCAATGATCAAACGATTTTGAAAATCGAAAAAATTGAATAACTATCGGAATTCATGACGAACTTATAGCTGATATTTGGGATACAGTATGTTTTGGGTCTCGGCTAATTTTCCACCGAACTGCTAGTTTCTGGCATCTAATGATTTTTCAAAACCTAAAAAACGGCTTCTTTTGATGATTAATTTTTAATCCTTTAACCAAAGCGATGACCATGCCAGCAACATTAATTTGCTTTACTAAACAGTTAAGCAAACTTATTGAATATGTGTCACGGGTGTGATTTCCCGCCCCCCCGAAAATTTTCCCAACGGAAAAACTACACCGTGAGATTTTTTCCCCCGGAAAATTACACCGGTGAATTTTCCGGGGGAAATTTTGAACACCAATGTAAGAAATAACGCAGATTTCAGTTTAAGTAGAGTCTGGCTCATAATCGAAACAACTAATTATGCTTTGAAGATTGAATATGATAAGCCGTAATCCGCCAAAGCATAACTATTCATTACTTGCATTTGATAAACCTTTATAAGGAAATAATTAAATAGCTGATAACTTCCAATCATTCTTAGGTTTCTAATATCTTGCGTTTTCATTTATAGTTGAAAATAAATAACTTAATTACCCGAGATTTGTTGTTCGAGTTGAAATCTTTAAATTGAACAAATATAATTTATTTTTTAAATTTTCAAATTTTGTGGAAATTAACTTGGAATTAAAATTTTCAGTTTGTAAAATTGAAATTTCATTTATATTATTACAATAATCTAAATTGTCCACGTTAACTTGAACTTTGTAGGCTTTTCCTCTTGCAATATTTTTTCGCAGGAAAAGATTTCACGATTGACCTGAAATGAGACTAAAATTTCCAAAATTTCAATTATATTTTTAGCTTTTTTTATTTTTTACTTATAAATAAGATATCAGAAACCTAATAAGATTAGAAATTAGCAAATTGAACTTAATTTCTTTATTAGCCTTTATTGAGTGCATTGATTGCTTTATATCGTTTCTATGAAACAAAACAAAAATAAATTTTCAATTGGGTACCTTATTTTTTCCCGCTTTAACGGTTTGGGCTCGGAGATAAAGATTTCCATGCTTCAATTTATATATTTTTACTTTGATATAAAATCACAAAATATTAGAAATCTAAAAAAGATTAGAGTTGATATATATTTGTTAAACATTTTTCTTAATTAAGATACATAAAATGTAAAAAAAGCAGTTGAATGAAACAATGATTTTAGTTAATCCTGCAAAATTTTTTGATTTTTCAAGAAATTTTATTTATTATAATTTTAGATTTAATTTTGTGTCTCAGACGAACTATTATAACAAATAATTATTTTGGCTTATTATGGTAATTATATTCCATCTTCAAAGTAATTAGTTGTTTGATTATGAGGCAAACTCAATTTAGCTTAATTCGAAATCAGCATTATTTTTGCGTTGGTGCAAAATTTCCCTGGAAAATTCACAGCAATTTTTCCGGGGAAAATCCACAACGGGTGCAGTTTTTCCGGGGGAAATTTTACACCCGGTGAAAACTGCACCGTGACACACGTATTCCACAAATTTATGTAACTGCTTAGTAAAGCAAATTAATGTTGCTGGCATGAACATTCCTTTGGTTAAAGGATTTAAAATTAATCATCAAAAGAAGCCGTTTTTTAGGTTTTGAAAAATCATTAGATGCCAGAAACTAGCAGTTCGGTGGAAAATTAGCCGAGACCCAAACATACTGTATCCCAAATATCAGCTATAAGTTCGTCATGAATTCCGATAGTTATTCAATTTTTCTCGATTTTCAAAATTCTGCTTGATCCACTGCCCTATTCGGCGCACAAGGCTGGTTTCTTTCATTTTAGTCGCCGAGTAGATTCCCTATTCGGCGCACAAAGCTGGTTTCTGTCATTTTAGTCGCTGAGAAACGGCATTTTTCCGCTTCAGCAGAATCTCAGTTGTAACCATGCACCGTGTATTTAACATTCAAGTCTTTCCCTATTCTACCAAGTTGGTTGCCCGTCGAGGGCATTTTCCCCCCTAGTTTCGCTTATTTTTCCGCTGCAGAGAAAATCATGTCAGAGAAATTGCATATATATATATACACACAATGTAAGCAAAGCTAGCTACCGCAAACAGGCTGGATGAAAACGTTCTAGTTCAACTGAATGTATTTGCTGAAACGGAAAAATGCCTGTTAATAGCCTTTTCAGAACTTTATACACGGTGCGTCATCTTAGGCTGGTAGGCCACTGTTCATGGCCTCTACAGAACATTATACACGGAGCGTTATCTTAGGCTGGAAGGCCACTGTTCATGGCCTTTTCAGAACTTTTTACACGGTGCGTCATCTTAGGCTGGAAGGCCACTGTTCATGGCCTCTACAGAACATTATACACGGAGCGTTATCTTAGGCTAGAAGGCCACTGTTCATGGCCTTTTCAGAACTTTTTACACGGTGCGTTATCTTAGGCAGGAAGGCTATTTCAAAAGCCAACCAGCACCGTAACCTTGGATATGCAGTTATATATATACATGACAAAAGCTGCTCTGCTCATTTTGGGCTTTCATTTAAAACCAAATTTGACAACTTTTGGAAATTTTGATTTTTGACCAATTAGGACCCCTTGCCAGGGCGCCACAGGTCGCTAGAGACCGTTTGGAGGGGTCCTCCAATGAGATAAAATGTTCGCCTCACCAAGGGCTTTCATTTGATACCAAACTTGAAAACCTTTCAAAAAATTGATTTTGGACCGGTCCGGACTCTGCTCAGTGCGCCAAAGGCCGCTGGGACCAGTTTGGAGGGGTCCTCCAATGACAAAAAATATTCGCCTCACCAAGGGCTTTCATTTGATACCAAACTTGGCCACAATTGGAAAAATCGATTTTTGGCCATTTTGGACCGGTCCGGACCCTGGTCAGGGCGCCACAGGCCGCTGGGACCAGTTTGGAGGGGTCCTCCAATGAGATAACATGTTCGCCTCATCAAGGGCTTTCGTTTGATACCAAACTTGAAAACCTTTCAAAAAATTGAATTTGGACCGGTCCGGACCCTGCTCAGGGCGCCACAGGCCGCTGGGACCAGTTTGGAGGGGTCCTCCAATGAGATAACATGTTCGCCTCATCAAGGGCTTTCATTTGATACCAAACTTGAAAACTTTTCAAAAAATCGATTTTGGACCGGTCCGGACCCTGGTCACGGCGCCACAGGCCGCTGGGTCCACTTTGGAGGGGTCCTCCGATGACAAAAAATGTTCGCCTCACCAAGGGCTTTCATTTGATACCAAACTTGGCCACATTTGGAAAAATCGATTTTTGGCCATTTTGGACCGCTCCGGACCCTGGTCAGGGCGCCACAGGCCGCTGGATCCACTTTGGAGGGGTCCTCCAATGACAAAAAATGTTCGCCTCACCAATGGCTTTCATTTGATACCAGACTTGGGCACTTTTGGAAAAATCGATTTTTGGCCATTTTGGACCGGTCCGGACCCTGGTCAGGGCGCCACAGGCCGCTGGGTCCACTTTGGAGGGGTCCTCCAATGACAAAAAATATTCGCCTCACCAAGGGCTTTCATTTGATACCAAACTTGGTCACTTTTGGAAAAATCGATTTTTGGCCATTTTGGACCCGGTCCCCGGTCCGGACCCCTGGCCAGGGCGCCACAGGGGTACGGGCGAAACCTGCTATAGCCTATGCTGTAGTGCTCCCGCACCCCACCCCAAACCCCAAATAAGAGAAACCTGCTCACTGTAGATATTTCTGTAGAAGAGGTTAAAGTTGGAGTTGCGACACGGTAGGGCCCACCACCATCAGGGTGCCCCCCAGCCACATGGATAGGTCCTAGAGCGAAACTAATGGGCCATTTAGATTCACCATATAGGGGTTCCTATTCGAATACGAAACCTCAGCCCAGCAGCTCTTATGTATAGGGCTGCCTACTCCGTAGGCCCAGACCCCCCTTTTACACACTAACTTTTGACCCCTGGCCAGGGCGTCACAAGGCACCGACCGACATCCTATATAGCCTATGTTCATATTCACGTTAGTACCTTCCCACATGCACAACATGAGAGCCCGGCTTCGCTCGCTCCGTTCTATTTCGAAGCTAATAGATTTTCGGACATAGTTTTTTTCGGGGGTCACTTGGGGGGGTCCCCACCGGGGGGAGTGGGGCCATCTGGGGGGTCCGGGAACCGCGGAAAGTAATTTCCCCAGAATTGCGGAACTTTTTGTACAAAAAAAACCCTAAATAGTACGGCTCTGAAGGGTCTTCCGACCTGCACCCCTGGGGGAAAAAAAGAGGAGAAACGCGACCTGCGAGGGGGCCCATTTTCATATCTCAAGATCTACCCGGCCGATCCGGCTGAAATTTTCACCAGGGTATTTTTTACAGGGGGGGGGGGCGAGGGGGGCCCCCCCCGAAGTTGACCTCCCCCCGAAAATGCCTTCCCCCCCCCCGAAATCGCCCCCCCCCGGATTTTGGTCTGCCCCCTTAATGAGGTCTACATATTTTCCAAAATGGTCAAATTTTAAAAATTTTCGGCTTCGCCGGAGATTTTTTCGTAAAAACGGCTATTATACCTTAAATCCTGGTATTTTTGAGCACTTTTGTGTCTCACCATGCAAAATACGCCAAAAAAGTACCATTTTTTGGCTCATTTTTGCAAAAAATCTTCCCCCCCCCCGAAAATTTCCTCCCCCCCCCCGGCCCGGGGGGGGGCCCCCCGGGAAGCCCCCCCCCCCGAAAAAATCCCTAAAAAATACCCTGTTCACGGCATGTACCCCTGCCCACAGGCTCTTCACATACCAAGTTTCAGCCCGATCGGTCCACTCCTCCGCTGGCCCCAGGCCAAACAATGTCCAGATCATACACATTGCGTCAAATTTTCCCTATTCTAGGGGGAGCGCTAACGCGCTCCCCCTAATATATGCACATGCGTATATATACTTTACTGTTGGTGTGAGTAGTAGGGACCTAGGGGCATACTGATGCAATCCAGAGGTGGGTCCGCAGTATATATATACGTGATTTTTGATTCTAAGTACTGTGGGGCGGTTAGTCCATTCCATCCATCCATCCATAAAAAACACATTTAGGTAACTTGCATTGTAAAATTCCAGCGAGGGCGCTCTGTCGTTTTCATTTCGTTGGATTGTGAGACTTTGCATGTATATGGCTAGCTAAGTTTTACTAAAAGTAAAACTACGAAACCATTTTTTTCAAATTTTGGTTTTAAATGGCTTTGAAATAACGGTGTAAAGCAAGTATATAATCCTTTAAGAACAAGCTTTGCTTTGACAAGAAAAGTTTTTGCATTTTTTGGCAACTCTTGAAAGTTCTGAAGGCCGATCTCGAAGAGGGGACCGGTGGGTCACAGGCAGGCGCGTACCCTTGGGGGGAAATCCCCCCCCCAACATTGTGAAGTTGTGGAGCGGAAACCAAAGGAATTTTTCCCTGCCATGTGTAAAAGGCTCATTTTCATAGGTGTGTTCGGGGGGATGGGGGGGATCCCCCTCCAACTGGCTTTTTCCTACAGGGGTGGGGGGGTGGGGGTGGCCGGCATTTTTTTAGTGGGGGGGGGGGGGTGGGCCCCCCCCACTTTTCGGTTCCCCCTTCACTTTTCGGACCCCCCCCACTTTTCGCCAAGCCTCCCCCACTTTTTTGGTGGTCGCCCAAAACTGTCGAAAAATTAAGTTTTTAATGTCATATTTTAAAAATTATTCTGAATTTTTAACTATTTTATGGACTTTTAAGTTAAATTTAAGCTTAAAAATATCAATTTTTTGTGTTTTTTCCTAAATAATGCAATTTTTCGCTAAAAATTTTGGCATTTTCTATCTCGGACTCGCCCCCCCCCCTTTTCGGAAGCCCCTCCCCACTTTCAAAACCCTAAAAAAATGCCAGAGTGGGGGGCTCCCCCAGAAATCCCCCCAACCCTAAAGTGCCCGGAAAAATAGGGTTTTGAGGGGAAAGTTTGAAAATTGTTTCACTTCGGCGGATTTTTACCCATTTTTAAGCATTTTTCAGCTATTTTAAGCTTAAATTTAAGTTAAAAATATGTCAATTTTTCAGCTCAGCAGCAAAAAATAGCTATATATTTCTGATATTTTTCTAAAATTTTTCTCCCCTCCCCCAGAAATTTTTGCCCAGGAAAAGCCAGTCCAAAATGACAAATTTTGGCGACCCCCCCCCAGATTTTTGCCCAAAAAGTGGCCAAAAATGGCATAAAATCGAAAATTCTGGGCGGCCCCCACCCTCCGTCAGATAGAACCCCACCCCCAGATTTTTTGGCCAGCCACGCCTATCCTCATTTTTACAACAATTTTCGCGCCGTCGGCGCCATATCAGTGTATCGCCAAGCGGAAAAACCCACTCTCCAATGCGGGAAAGCATTCACTTCCAGTGTGAGCTACCTGTATAAGCCTGTACAGGGACTTTGAAAATTTTGGTAGTTGGGGTGCCTTTGCCTGGCCTGTCCTGTCCTGCCTGGCCTGTCCAAAACTTTGCCTGGCCACCCAGACACTTTGCCTTGCTATATTTTTTAGGGATTTTAGGGGGTGGGCTTCAGAGGAGGCCCGGCCCGAGGGGGGGAGAGAAATTTTCGGGGGGAAGATTTTTGCAAAATACGGCAACAATTGTTATTTTTGGCGTATTTTACGTAGTCAGTTTTACGAGAATTTGCCTATTTTTGGCAAAAATAGGGCTCCCAAGAAATCCCAGGGGGAAGCACAAATCCCGGGGGCGGGTGGGGACGATTTCGGGGGAGGCATTTTCGTGGGGGCGGGTCAATTTCGGGGGGGGGCCATAGTTTCACCGGAAATTTTGGTCGGGGGAGGAGTAAGCTCTGGAAATTTGGTGGTTGACCCGCATGGGGGGAGCCGCCCCCCCACCCCAAATCTCACTTATGCACATGTATATGTGGTCGGGGGTACACAGGAAAACCTTTTTCGGAAAAATTCGGAAAAATCAGAACTCATTTTTCTGATTTTTTTCGGTATATAATTATTCCGATTTTTTTGTGCAACTTTTCTTTTCCGATTTTTTCCGATTTTTTACCCAATTTTTTCCGAGATTTTTCCGATTTGCAACTTTTCCATTATTCCGATTTTTTTTTTCCGAAATTTTTCCTACCGTTTTTTCCGGTTTTCCGAAATAATTCCGATTTTTTTCCAAGTTAGAAAATATCGGAAAAAATGAGGAAAAGACCCGGATAATTTATTTTTGAGATTTTTCCGGATTTTTCAGACATCCGAAAAAAATTGTAAAAAAATATCGGGATCAAATTTGTAGTTAAAACTATTATATATCTCGGTTTTTTTCCGATTTTTTCCAGGAAAAGTTTTCCTGCGGTAGGTAGCTGAAAGTTTGGGGAGGGCATACAGGTAGTGTCTGTAGTGTCCCTGGAACTTTGGGTCTCCGGGGGGGGGGGTTATTCATGGAAGGTTGGTCGTGGTCGACCTGAAATGTGATGGGGGGTACCCCCCCCACAACCCCTCCCCCCAAATTCGGACCTCAGAAATATATACCTACAAAAACAAATAATGGCCAAAAGATGCAAATTTTTTGGTAATTTAGTCTTTCTTTAAATTAAAGCCCTGTTTTCAACGTTATAGGCGTTTTGCACCGTTTTAAAGCGATTTTTAAGTCAATTTTAAGGAAATATGTTTTTCAAAAATGACCATTTTCGGCCAAATTTAGCTAGCTTTTTGGGTCCAAAAATCGCTGAGTGCTCGAAAGTTGAGGGGGGGGGGTATATGTCTAAATTTCTGGGAGGAGGTAAAATTTGTCAAAAAAATTTTTGGGAGACTACTCAAACCCCCCCCCAAGCAAAGAAACTATGGAGAGGGTATTATGTATGTCGAAAATTCTTTGGGGAGGGGCAGGGCGTCGACAATTTTGGTGAAACTACGTACATCAAGCCAACTGACCAGTTTTAACTACAAATAATAATTTTAGTATCATTAGATACTAAATAGATAGCTCCTTTTAATTTGTAATTGTAAGCTAAATTAGAAATCAACATTTGTAATGTCATATCTTTAAACACACAATACGTATGTCTCTGCTACATGTGACTTATTTGGTCACGTGTGTCGTCTGAGAGAAACGCACATTCTTTATGTGAAGAGATATGAAATTTCAAGCGCTGATTTCTCATTAAGGGGGCGCTTCCATTACCGGGAACGACTTTCCTGAATCCATTTCTGAACCAAACGACTTCATATTTTCAGGAATACTAGTAGTTGACAAATGCCAGCTGCGATTCCATTTTGAAAGTTCAACTGCTTGGCTTGCGACCTACAGAAGGGAAAAGTTGAGATTTTCAAAACTATGACATTCACTAACGGCTGAATGAAAACAATTCAAATTTGGTGGAATGATAAACATTGACCGAATGCAGTGGCACTTTTTTTCTTTTTCAATTTAATGCTATATTGAGATCAAAATTTAAGTTTCAAATTTTCAGGGTCTTATTTCTCGAACGCTGATGAATATTTCCAAAAACTGAAAAAAGTGCCACTGCATCGTAATTTTCTCAACAAGGTTGCGAAATCTTAGTCCTTGTAGTTAAGTGTGCTCAGAGAATTTTTTAAAAGAAAACTAAATTTAACTAATTTCAGCGCGGTGATGGCTGTAGTTCACTAGCTAAGCTCTGGCTCTTGAGCCTTCGACGTGGAATCAAACAGCTTTGATTTGACATTTATTAGGTTTTTTTTTTTTTTTTTTTTTTTTTTTTTTAGTGAGGAGAGGGAGGTTAGGAGGTACAGAGCCATAGGTGTGGCTGGAGCAAAAAATCTGCGGGGGGGGGGGGGGGGTTCCCGACGGAGGGTGGGGGACCCCCTAATTTTTCGATTTTATGCCATTTTGACCACTTTTTGGCCAAAAATCATGGGAGGGAAATGTAGCAAAAATCCGAAAATCGGGGGGGGGGGGTGCTGAAATTTTGTCATTTTGGTGGAAGGGGTTACCCCCCTAACACATCTATGGGTCAGGAGGGTTGAATGCTGATCATAGGTGTAACGGGGATTTGGGTTGGGGGAGGCCCCCTCCCCCGATATTTTAAGGGGCCCCCCTTTTGAAACCCCCAAACCCCCCCACGCACCCCCCCCCAAACCTCCCCCAAAAAAGTTTTCTATTTTTATGTCAAAAATCGCATTTTCAGCCATTGCTAATGCCCAAAAACATTAAACTATGTAGTAATGTTGACATTAGACAAGGGGTTTTAAACTCGAAAACTTGATTGCCAACATGTTTCTAGAGCCCTAAAATAAGTTTAATATTGAGTAAGAAAGTCCATAAAACATCGTTAAAAACGTGTATTTCTCGCAATAATAAACACTTTAAGCCAAAAATTTGGACTTTTTGAAAATTTTTGCAAGAATTTACCCTAAAAATACCCAATTTTTGGCCGTTTTTCCCCGGTTGGGGGGGACGTCCCCCCCAAAACGTTTGGGGGAGGGTTGAAAAAAAGGCTTGTACCTGGAGGGGGTTGGGGGAACCCCCTTTTAAATGGAGAAGTGCCGACCCCAACCTCGAAATTTCGGAGGCAGACCCCACCCCAAATGGCCAAATCCCAGACCCACCCACCCAAATTTGCCAGACTCCACCCTCTAAATTTTGAAAATTTAGCCTCAAAATTAGTAATAATTCAGAAATTTTTGCAAGAAATCCAAGTTTTTCGAACAAATGAGCAAAAATGGGAGTAGTCGGAGGTCGGGTATGGGGGAGGGGGTTTGGCGTTCTCTTGGGGGCATAAGTGTGGCTGGGCAAAAAATCTGGGGGTTCCAGGGTATTTTTAGGGATTTTTTTCCGGGGGGCTTCCCGCGGGCCCCCCACCCGGGCCCGGGGGGGAAAAGATTTTCTTGCATAAATGAGCCAAAAAATGGTATTTTTTGGCGTATTTTGCATGGTAAAACATACTCAAAATGCCATGATTTAAGCTAAAAATAGCTATTTTTACGAAAAATCTTCGGCGAGAAGCCGAAAAATTTGTGAAAATTTGCCTATTTTTAGCAAAATTGGGGCACCCAAAAAATCCCGGGGGAGCAAAATCGAGCAAAATCCCGGGAGGGGGCTTCGCCCCCCCCTCAAAAATTAGCCTGGGTTCGACGGTGGTGGGGGGGACCCCTAAATTTTCGATTTTTTGCCATTTTTGGCCACTTTTGAAATCTGGGGGGTTAGCAAAAATCTGAAAATCTGGGGGGGGGCGCCAAAATTTGACAGTGTGGTGGGGGGGGCGCCAAAAAATTTGACATTTTGACGGGGGGGGGTCCCCCATCCCTCCCCCTAACAGAAGTATGCTTGGGGGGGGGGTCTTACGGGAGTAAACTGTAGCCTGGTACACCTATGGGGGGCAGTCGCGCCGAAGGCGCGAAAAATGGCCTAAAATTGGGTATTTTTAGGGTAAATTTTGAAAAAATTTTCAAAAATGTCCAAATTTTTGGCTTAAAGTGTTTATTATTGAGAGAAATGCACGTTTCAAGCTGTTTTATAGAATTTCTGACTCAATTTTGACCTTGTTTTGGACTTAGAAACATGTTGGCAATCAAGATTTCGAGTTTAAAACCACTGTCTAATGTTGAAATTACTTCGTGGTTGAATGTTTTTGACATTAGAAACGTCTGAAAATGCGATTTTTGGCATAAAAATAGAAAACTTTTGTGGGGGTGCCAAAAATTAGGACATTTTTGAAAATTTTTACAAGATTTACCCACAAAGTACCCAACTTTTGTACATTCCCCCCACCCCCCCCCCCCCCCCCGTTGGGGGGGGGGCGTCCCCCCCCCAAAAAGTTTTGGGGGCTCCCCCCCGCCTTATAGCCATGGGGGAAAACCCACATTTTCGGATTTTGGCTGGAACTTTTTTATTATAAGGGCTAGATGAGAACTTTATATACCATCGTACTTGGCGCACTGGCGGATCCAGGATTTCGTGACGGGGGGGGCGGTAAAATTTTTCCAGCGGGGGGGGGGGACTGGGGGGGCCGCCCCCCAGAAGTTGAAGACATTTTTTTTGCAATAAAATCGGTCTTCGGATCTTTAATTCTTTTTATACTGAAGAACTGAACAAATTTTTTAAAATTCTTGACATTTTTAGGCAAAAATGGTAATTTTTTCCGAAAAATCGGATGCATTTCAAGCTTTTCTTCACAAATGCAATAAATATGCGGTTAAAAGGTAGAAAATTCGCGCCGTAGGCGGAAATTTTTTTGGTTTTTTGCCCTTTTTCCTCTTTCTCTCCTTAATTTTTCCTACCTTCGAATCGCGATGGGGGGGATCCGCCCCTGACTTGGCGTACTTAGATCTATATATCTTTTAAGCCCATTTGCACTTCTCTAGGTTGTATCGTTAGGCCGTTATAATGCAAAAAGTAGCGTGGGAAAACCAAATGGGGGAAACTCACCCCTCACAGGTCTCAAAAATTGTCGTAGCACAATTCTGACACGTCCTGTGTAAAATTCAACTCTTTTTAGCTAGTATATATATATCAATGAAAAAACCCGCCCAGGTAGCTTTTATTGAGATCCCATGTGCCATTGAAAATGCAGCATCAAATGGACAGGTATATATCAAAGATACATATATATATATAAAGTTTAACCAAGAGTCCATTATTAATTCCTTATATTATAGAAGAAAAGTAAGCCACTAGAGGGCTCCTCTTCTTGGCATTGCGTAACGGTGCTCCGACCACAATACGCGAATGTTCCCCCGTTTGGGGGGGTCGACAGGCATACCCACCCTCCGTTTGGTGGGGAGGTAGCCGACAGGGGTCCCCGTTTGGTGGGGGGGGTAGGCAGAAGGGGGCCCCCGTTTGGGGGGGGCGCTCAAGCAGGCTATTTGGTTCATTCTGATTGGCTGCTGGCGACCCCCCCCCAAACGGGGGCCACGATTTGTGACCCACCCCCAAACGGGGACCACTTTTTGTGACCCCCCCCCACAAAAAAAACTACCGTAATCCTCTGCTGTACCCCCCCAACCAAACGGAGGGGGGGTTTCTGCAATCTGATTGGCTGTTGGCTACCCCCCCCACCAAACGGGGCCCTTTTTCCTGCTACCTCCCCCCCCCCACCAAACGGAGGGGGGGGGGTATGCGCTGTCAGTTTGGTCGACCCCCCCCAAACGGGGGAACATTCGCGTATTGTGGTCGGAGCACCGTTACGCAATACCAACCAAGAAGAGGAGCCCTCTAGCGGCTTACTCTTCTTCTATAATATAAGGGAAATTATTATGGACTCTTGGTTTAACACATAAACATAGGGCAATTTTTGAAAAATGCTAAAAACGATGTAATTTGATTAAACGTATATATTAGCCTATCGTGTGGAGAATGGTTTTTTACGTAGAATTGGCTGTTAAAATCTACACTCGGATCTGTACTGGGTGCTCCAGCAGCGAAATGGCACTTTTAGGGTTTTTGGCCCCCAGCTAGCCAGGTAAGCAAAATTATCCAAATCTGTCGGCATAGGAAGACGCGGCAACCTTGATAGTACTGTGCTATAGTCTCCAATTTTTCCCGTGATGGTTGTTAAAAAATTTTTCAAAAAAATTGGGTGGGGTTTTCCCCCAAAGTGGGTTTTTCCCTCGACGTTTGGCAATGTGCCAGACTAACGGTGCAGCGGATCAGCCTGATTTTTCTGTGTGCAAGAGGAAGAGTTGCCATTATTGCAGATATTTGCAAAACTTTTCTAGCCCAACCAGTCAAAAGTTAATACATCGGTCCAAACTTTTGCCAAATTTTGGCATGGTTGGACCAAAAAGTAGGTGTGACCTTTTCAAAATGTCAAAAAACAATCAGGACTGAACCAAATGACTTGATCCTTGCACACATCGGTTAGAAAGAGTCGCGCTTTCTATTGGGTGTTTTGGAGCTCATAGCTCCCTGGCTTATATATCCCTTGGCAATTTTTTTATGTGGGGCCCCATCGATGGGGGGGGCTCATAGTTTTAGAAAATTTTTCGAATTGAAAATTTAGGGTAAAATTTGGCAATTTTGGGGTTATGGGGGGCTCCTCGGGCGCCCCCCATCCCACCCCCACCCCTCACAAGGGATAAGCCAGGGCTCCAACCCATAACCCAGGAGGCGGATGGGGTTTTCCCCGCAAAAGTGGTGGGTTTCCCCCATGGATATACATGTATATATTGTACGTATATAACTTGAATAAAACTTTAAAAATTCTAATTTCTACCGGTATATATTGCAGTTGTGTCGACTTCGCAAAGCCAACACGACTCTTCATTTGATGTTTCCTGAAATTCTGAAAACGTTCTTGCTCTTTGATCTGTTTTCTTCCAACCCGAAAACAATTCTTCCAGCAAAAGAACAAATATATATTTTCAAGCCTGTTGCATACTACTAGTGGACGTAGCTCAGTGGCAGAGCAACCCGGGCTTTCGAGTCTGGGGGGTCCCGGTTCAAGTCCCAGCGGACACTCTTATCAGGCATCGAAACTTGTACTATATAATGTTTCCTATAATAATACTCAATACTCATATAATTTGGAGGAAGACAGATCTTTTTTATTTCAATTTAATTTTTAATTTGGAAAACTGATCTATTTTGTTTTATTTTTCTGAATTTCTGTTTAGGTTATATACTAAAAAGTTTAGGGTCAATTTCGATTTTCTATTTGACCATGCTACCAAAAAGTTTTCAATTAAGTTTTAGGAACCAGCTTTGATTTTCTACAGGCCATGCTGCCCAAAATTTTTTTTCTATTAACTTTTGGGTTCAATCTTATTTTCTGTGGAGTCATGCTGCCGGAAATTATTTTGATTAAAGTTTAGGAACCAAATTGATTTTGTACCTTGAAACTGTCTACGATTTTCGATTAAATTTTGGATCCAATATTGATTTTGTTTCCACCATGCTGGCCAAAATTTTTCGATTAAAGTTTGGGAGTTCAATTTACAATTTCTGTTTTGGCCATTTGCCACCAAAAACTTTTCAATTTAACTTTATGATCCAATTTTGATATTCTGTGGGGCCATGGTGCCTAAATGATTTTCATTAATTAAATTACGTAATTTCTTGAACATTTGTGTGATGTATTTCAGGTCCAATCCACTGTTCTGGATCACTTTTTCGCCAATGTGCACCGTCAGTAGTTTCAACAGTAAATGGTTCCACTGCACGTTATACCGTTCGATGCTTGGTAGCTGGCTAAAACTGTTTGACAATGGTATCAGGTATATAAATCATAAACTTCTTCGATTCTATAGTAGACTTCCAAATTCATGTGCAATTTATGATTTTACGTATATACATTAGCATGGCATTGTTACGTTTACAGTCGTTAACTGGCTTTGCAAAGCTCTTGTTTTCAATATTTTTTCACTTGCCTTATTAATTCAAAATCTGGCTTATAATTATTCTTGTTTACTTCTCAGATTTTCTGGACCTCATGTTGGCGTAAACTGACTGAATCATCAGAATATTTTTTATTTTAGGCAGGCATAATGCTGCTAGCTTTTTCGAATTTGGAAAGCCTGCGCTGCTTGAAGCTGGCTTGGTGTACACTTCATCCACCTCCCTCTCCTTCCTTCCAATTTGGAAAGAGTTTAACTCTCCACCATGCCCTCCTATCCCTTCTGTCCTCAGGAACAAATTTTAGTTGTTTGTTGTATTGTATTTATTTCGTGTGTTGCATTTATGTCTTGTTCATGGATTTGAATTTTTTATTCTTATTGGTGCTTGTTTGTTGATGTTGTTTTTGATTATTGTTAATTTATTGTTCTTTGGGTTTAGTAAATTCGTGTCGCGTTTGTATCCAATAAGAAACTTGGCGAAAGGGTTTGCTTTCTTCGGTGTAAGATAAGTAGTGTGCTCTAGTAGTGGCTTGTAAATAAGAGTTGGCATAATGGGCAAAATATTCACAACGTTTCAACATGGTGTTTGCAGTTTTTACGCTATTCTATAGCCACAGCAGCGTGGTAAAAGTCAAAA
>JASAND010025397.1:0-19785 GCA_030248195.1 Trissonchulus latispiculum
AAGTATACTCTCACATGCAGTGTATGTGTGTTGCATATCTAATGTGAGTTACACATTGCTTTAATCCATAAACATAAATAATACCTAAACTACGCTACAGCTAAAGCAGACTACTTTTTCCACAGCAGTCAGTCAGCAGCACTGTTCCTCCTCAACGTTCTGAGCATTCAGATTTCTCTTGTAGGCGGCGCAGACGCACATCGACGATCCACTGCAATAAGAGTCCACCTTTTCGATATTGAACTTTGCCACATATGCCTTAGAGACAAGATTGCAAACTTCTGAGCAGTCTTCATTCGTGGAACACTTCTGATATACTGAAAAACTACAAACGCTATAAACTCTAAAACATGTTAGAAATTTTTATTCAAGCTTTAGTCAGATCTCGTTTCAGAGCATAGATTACACATTCCATTGATGTATTTTCAAGTTGTTACTCTGATTCTATACGGATTCCATTTCTTACTGCATATTATATAGTGTATATATATAATATTACTTTCTTTTTCTACGTTGTCTACTACAAGTGCAAAGCTTCTAGTGGAAAACTGGCCAGTCAAAAAACTACCGAAACTACTACCCCGCGAAATCAACTCACACGCTAGTCGAGGGTCTGTGTCCGCAACTAGACAAGGAGTCAATTGCGCAGGAGTCGGTCAAGCAAGTAAATTTCAACTAATGTAGCCAGCCAGTGAATGGGATGGAACACATCCGATTTGTCTTAAAACAATACGTAGACTCAAATCTCAAATCTCAAATCAAGCCTAGCAGCTCAGTGAAGAATTAGAAGTAAGCACAAATGGAATGCCTATCTAATATTGAGCGATGAAAGTTTATGAAAGCATAAAGAGACACGGAGATAAGAAGTTTCTGGATACCTTAGACTGGCTAATGAACACAAACAAGTATTCAAAAGTAAACATAAATTTCGAGTAGGTATAAAAGTCCGGTTCTGGAACCAATCCGGAGCCATTGCCAGGGTAAATGTCCTGGTCCCCAAACCCACTCCTATTACAAACTGGCACCTGAATTCCGGTGCCACCGGTGCCCGAAACCGGTTCTGTTTTCTGACAATATTCACAGCCTAAACGTTTCAACCCCAGCCACAAGGTTTCGTCAGATGGCTTCTGGCTACTATTGCTTCATTATTTTATTCAATCAAACAACATAGTATACCATAGCGACCATTAACAAACTATGCTTTAACATATACAAGATACATACTAACATTTTTCTTATTATTTAAAATATGTGCAACTTCTTCTACTGGAAAATGTCTAACTTCCATCATTCCAAAGGTAAGCAGATCCGACTTTTCATAGTTTATAATACTAAATATTTTATCTAAAATCCTCACAACTCATTTTCATCGGCTGTTTTGGAACATATTCATCACCACATTTCATTAAAATTTCAGACACCTTGCAGTGTTCAAATTTTAAAGGATTCTTCTTAAAGCAGAAATTAAATGATTCTGAATCCACCGTTACGACAACAACACGCCTAGGCAGTTGCCATGTGAAAATGGAATTTTTAATGATTGTTTGAGATTTGGTAGCTATATGTCTGGTAACCATTTAAGCACGTCGAATAGGATATCTAGCTTTCTCAATTGTCAAACTAAGTGATTCCTGAGGTTTCACTTTCCATACATACTAGCGTAAGTCTTCTAGTTTGACTTTGTACTATGTTCCATCACTAATGAGCACAATCTTGTCAGCATTCCTGCGCAACTCAATCGACATCTCAGTATCACTTAGCATGTATCTATCCTATTTGAAGAGATCGCAATGCAGTGATACTAACAATTCTACTCCAGCATTCTATAGGAAAGGCTTTCCCCTCTACAGGGTGGATTCAGCTGTCAAACTGTCAAAGTTGCTATCCTTATAAAACATCCCCATTTGCTGATGTGTTGTTTTAGCTTCACTACCATAGTTTAATAGCGTTTAAAAATAAGCCTTGAATGCATAAAGTGGACCACTGTTCTCAATTTCTTTATCACTAAGTTTCACCAAGAGTACATAATGATAAGAGTGTGACAAGCGTCACACTCTACGTAATGAAGGCAAAAACTATGCGATGCGCGCTAACGGCTTACCCCCCACAAATTGACCCCCTCTCACACCGCCCCTATATGGGTACATAGTTTCAAACGGGGGTCGCTCACTCGCTTAGCATATTTTGTACATCTTTGTGTTAAGCATACACGCTTGCACCCCCTCCCCAAATTGGGCCCCTGTTAATTTCAGCGTGTAATTATGCAAAGCAGTGAGCGACCCCCGTTTGGACCACGTACCCATATAGGGGCGGTGTGAGAGGGGATCAATTTGTGGGGGGGGGGTCAACCGTTAGCGCGCATCGCACGGTTTTTGCCTTCATTGCATAGAATGTGACGCTTGTCACACTCTTATCATTATGTACTCTTGGTTTCACTCTAACACGCTCAAACAGTGTAGATCCAATTAAACTTATGGGTACAACATTAACTTTATGCCGACTGGCCCTCCTGTAAGTGTCGGTTCTGTCAAGTCAGCACCATCCTTTGTTACAATCTTTATCTTAGTGTATAAATAGTTTTTATTAAGATCCAGCATGCAGCTGTCTTTAAGAATATGAATTCTATATGGTCCATTATCGGTTATAGGATTTTGAGGATAATATTCAGCCCAATAACCTTTCTCTACTGCTACCTGTGTAGGAGGTAGAGTAAACAAATCAAGGTCACTCTTGAAGCCAGGATAAGTTGAGCATCAACCTGTTAAGCCATTGTTAAAAATATCAGATACTTTTCGGCGATTCTTTAGCCCTTTTATGTTTTTCGTGGTTGGTCTGATACCAAAGCCCTCACCTTCCTGCTGCAAATCCTCCCCAATGCTGGTCATTACTCTGCCTGTCTACCTCTTTTCCTTAATGAACTTTTTACATCTTATCCTTCATTAAGATAATCTCTAGCACGTCACCACCGGTCCTAAGTGCTTCTTTTCCAACACTAATCCCAACCTTTCGAACAGTGGGCCAAATTGTTCTAAACAAGCCTTTACACAAACTACGTATACCCTCACCCCGCTGATAAGGAACTCCAGCATAGGTTGGAAGAGCACCTCTAGTTTGCAACAAGGCATCCTCCCACGTTTTAATAGATTCTGGATAGTACACAGCCCTCATGCTTGCAGTCGTCTAAAGTGCAATTTCATATATGTCGCAGTCTAAAAGCATTTTCCGTCTAATTGCAATTAGACGGAGAGTTTCAGTCTAATTGCAATTGGGCTAGTCTAATAGCATGAGACTGAGCGAAATGCTGTTAGACTGAAAATTTTCAGTCTAACTGCAATTAGACGTACTATTGTTCGTCTAATTGCAATTGGGCGAACAGAGCCTCGTCTAATTGCATTTTGATATAAAATGTTTTGTTTAATGCATAAGAACAGCGCTTCACTTTTCAAAATTTTCAGTCTAACAGCATTTTGCTCAGTCTCATGCTATTAGACTAGCCCAATTGCAATTAGACTGATATTCTCCGTCTAATTGCAATTAGACGGAAAATGCTTTTAGACTGCGACATATATACATTTCCGTGTGAAAATTTGACAGGTTTTCCAGAATCATTGTTTATATTAATTTCAATTGTATCAGTACAGGCACGTAGTGTGGATTATGGTACTCTCTATCAATTATTTCTCCATGTAGACCAACAGCATTGACAACACAGAGGAAAGGAGCTAAAGCATTACCCACTGCGGTGCTACTAAGTCAGAGTAAATGTACATAGAGTGAAAGCGTCCACGCGAATCCGGTTCATTTTCAGCTGCAATTACCCTATTGTTTAACCGATTTAACCCTATTGTTATTAATTTGATTGGTACTGAAATCCCCGGCTGTGCTAGGCAGTTGAAGGTAGAAATCCATCTTGTTCACTTATCCAACTGTTAAATTTATCCGGATAACCTAGCCACTTGACATGGTATTCTTTCATTCCAAGGCGTTTTCTTGTTTTTATTACTTTTTCAGTCCAATAACTTTCCGGTACCTTAACAGCCTGTAACTCTTGTTCATAGAAACGCCCCTGAATTTTTTCTCCCTGTAAATTTTCCAAGTGATACATTACTGGAGCTACATTAGCACTAATTTTTAAATTTTTAATTTTGAACAATTCTTCAGACCAGTTTGGTAAGTAACCCTTTCAAACAGCCCCTTCGTTTTACTAATTCGTACAATATGACCAATGTTGAACAGTGGATGTTGTGCTGGATGATCATCATACAGTTTGTGATAAACTGTGTGAGCATTTTCCTCTTTAGAAGCTTCTACCGGAGTCATTCCACTAGAACGATGTTTGCTATTGTTATAACCATAAACACGTGGACATCTATAAACCGGTGATGTCTGGATTTGGAGAAATATTTCCAAAGCTTTGTCTTTATAGTCCGATGAAACCGTTCAACCCTGCTGCATTTTATATCTGGATTGTCACAGGTATAGAAATGTATATTATGACACTGAACGGGTTGTTGAAACTGCTTGTTAAGGAATTCTTTCCCACGATCCGACTGCAACTTCTGTGGAACTCTACCGCTGTTTAGAATGGTCGTGAACTACTTTTGGATTTTGCAGGTACAACCCACGCATATTTGGAAAAAGCATCTATGCATGTGAGAAGGAACCGATATCCACCATTTTGATCGGCTATGCGCTGCATATCAGCTAAGTTAATTTGCCAAAGTTTGTCAATACCCGTAACATAATATCTGCGTTTGTCCTATCTTCGAATAATGGGCTTATGTAATGTATAGGAATGCTGCTTTCAAAGCCAAGTTTTGTCATCGCTGATTGTTAGAGCTGGACATAACTTCTTTGCTGCTCTATTTAGCTTAGTGATTCCTCTCAGTGCTCGGACCGGTTCCGATTTTTGAAACCGGTTCCGGTTCCGGTTCCAGAGCACCGGTTCCGGTTCCGGTTCCGCTTCTAGCTTCCGGTTCCGGTTCCAATTGAGATTTTTATAAAACGCTTATAATTCAAAATTTTTAATTTTTTATATAAATTGGATCAAAACATGATGACCCAACGTTGTTATATGCTTAAGGTTATTAATTTACGTGTAAAAAGTAATTAATTTTTACTCCTGTGTTTAATAGTGTTGAAATGTGTCAAAAAGTGTAATGAATATGTAAAACGTTTGAATCCTAAACTCATTCCTGTGTACCATGGTAATAGTTTGTTCAACCGTACAGGATTTAAGCATTCCCGGCATGCCTCAGGCACTAATTAGCTGGTTCTCATATTTATTTTGTTTGACAATTGACCAAGAATTTTGTTAATTTCTCGCAATCCTCTATCTTGCGGGTTCAAAGTATTCATGTTTTTTTACATTTAGCAAGATATATTACAGATACCTGGAATCCAATTTTTCGCGTATGGCGGGATATTATTAGCTCTAAAAAGCGAAAAAAATTAAAAATTTCGAAAAAGTGAACAAGTGTTTCTTCAAAAAGACAGACATAAGGTTAAGACTAGTATATTAAGCTTGAATTCAGTTAAAAGATTATATAATCTGCTTTCGCAGAATAAATGCGCTGCACAGCACAAATTATAAATGTAAATAACATCAAAACTAATTTTAAGGTGGTGGTATCTCTATTTATCTATGCCGTGTTTTTGAAACCCTATATATAATTTTGTCGATGTTTGGAGTTAGAAAAAAATCTACATATAATTTAATGCTTACAACGAGTACATTCACGATTAACCTCATTATCTGCGACTAGTGAAATTTCTGATACTCTATTCAATCATTAACCTTCGATCTTTACATGCAGTCTCAAAACTGCAGAATTAGTTTTCGGTGAAATCTCCAGTTTTCGCAATAAACTTTATCTAATATCTAATTGATGTTGGCAAATAGCAAATTTGAGGTGGTAAAATGTGCAGTAGAACAAGTTTAAATAAACCAAAATTGTCTTCTACTTCATTTTGAATAAACTAATTTTATTAAACTGGCAACCGTTCTGGCTTATACTAACTTAACCGTTAGAAATAGCTCAATGCTTTTAAAAATGTTCGTTTTCATTTTGGTGCCCTGATTCCAGTAAAATGACCACTTTTGCGACTCTACTGTGTACTAAGGTCCTTCTCGCGAATGGGAAGAGTAGAATAGATGAAAGGAAGTTTTTAACCCTTTCCATGAATGCGCATTGTTAAAATTAACTCTTCCTGTTTTTAAATCTTAACTCTGCAGGGTTAAAAATAAAGGTTAAAAGAGTTAAAGCTGGCAGGGTTAAAATTAACTCTGTGTATTCGCTAAAAGAATTAAAAGAGTCAAAACTGGGAGAGTTAAAAGTGACTCTGCATACATGCGTGAAAAGTGTTAAAACAATAAAATTTCCTTTCGCAATCCTTTCCAACTTTTCACCATTTGAGAATTTTGAAAAAGAAACTTCCAAACGTTTGAAAAATTTTAAACAAAATGACTATAGGACTAGAAATGAAGATATTTATTCATTTCATTAATTATTAATCATGGTTTCATTCATTAATGATCATTTTATTTCATCTCCAATGCAGGCTGCCGGTATTAGGAAAGTGGACGAATCCCTCTGTATAGTGATGTTTCAGGCGGACCATTTATTTTCAGTTTCAGTTTCAGATTCAGTTTCATGTCTGCTAATTGAGGATTTTCAGTTTCAGTTTCAGGCGGTTGCTCGTCAAAATTTCAGATTCAGTTGCAGTTTCAGGTATCATTTTATCTGATTTTCAGTTTCAGTTTCAGGCGGTTGCTCGCCGGGATTTCAGATCCAGTTTTAGTGTCAGTTTCAGGCCTCACTGAAATTATTTTCAGTTTCAGTTTCAGTTTCAGGCCTAGACTAAAATTTTATTTTTATATTTTTCACTAGCAAAATTGCAACTTTAAACCTTATTAAACCTTTAAGACTTAAAACAAATTATTTTTATTGGGTTGTTGTCTAATCAATAAAATTTCAGTAAAAACTCAATATTCAACAGTAAAACTAAAAGTGTTTAGCTATAAAACATCTGTAAAACTTATGACTGATATGGTCAGTTTTGCAGATTTTTGTTTTGTCAATTTAGCACAGATGCATTTCAACAAATTATTGGCCAATCTGCAGCAAAATTTTAAAATTTTAAGCTTCCAAGGGGTACACAACAGTCTAAGAGGAACAAACCAAAGTTTCTACGATTTTCCTGAAACGTTGTATATGTAGTACAGGAAGTTTCAGAGTTTGCTGAAAACAAATCTGAAGACAGTTTTCGGCCAGGTTCTCGTTATCGTTGTCTCCACTGCGAGATTATGCGGAAATCCATATGACCAATTCTAATATTCAGTGAAAACTATAGACATCAAGGTTAGTTTCCAGGTAACTATTAGAAAAAGACTATCGAAAGCTATATCTTGATGTAAAGATGGTTTCTTAACTAGAAGTAGATAAATAGTATTAATGCTTCAAAGTTGATGACTCCAAAAATCAGCTCCAAAGTAATTGCGTTGGTAGACTGTACATACCAACATGTGTACAGGAAAAAGTTATACTCTTACTTATTGGAGTAAACTTCCAGGAAACCACATTCAAAGGATAGAGAAAGTTTCAGAATTTCTTGACTAAAAGTTCACATATAAAGGCTAGAGAAATTTTGAAAATTTGCAGGCTGAAAACTGAATTTTTGGTTGTATTTTTCAAATCATCTGAGAAAAATTACACTGGAACCGGTCCGGTTCCAAATGCTACCGGTTCCGGTTCCAGAAATCCTTCCGGTTCCGGTTCCGGTTCTACCGGTTCCAGTGGAACCGTTCCGAGCACTACACTAATTCCTGTATAAGCTGCTGGATTATCTGGTGAATTATATACATCATTCAAAATGTTTTCCATTTTAAGCGTTTCAGGACTACGGCTACTCCTGATCCAGTTTGAAATAGCTGTCGACGTGCGGGGTTCACCACCTTTTATGTATTGCCGGTGACGGGGATTACCTGCATATTCACGAGGTACATTACTGTCTGTTAGTGCATCTGCCAATAACTGCCATCCTCGAGCTGGACTTTTGGTCAGTCGATTTTTGACAAAGTCATTGACTAAATCTAATATTCTGCACCCATCAGCCTTTATGGAATTATCCATTGGAATTGACCCTAAGGCCATCAATGTTTTGAATATGATTAATTAGTTGTTCACCTATGGATCGAAATTTTTTAGGGAAAGAAATAATATTTTTATCTATTTATTGATTTTTATCCTCGCTAAAAGGTTGTGGAGGAGGCTCTTGCATTGTAATCTTTTCTCCCTTTTTCCGTAGCATCCGTCTACGGTAATTTCTTCGACGGTATAAAGCTGAATTAACATCGCTAGGTATATTGCGCTTGAGTTTTCTCTCCTTATTGAATTCCCTCTGTAGAGATTTAGACTATACGATCTCTGAACAAACAAATTTAAATCACAGAAATAGACTTGTAGAAAGTACGCTCTGAGAGCGTGACCCCCGACAAGCGAATTTCTGGAAATTTCGAAGATTGCACCGATTCGACAGAGTGTGCGCAGGTCAGACTCCTACCGTCCAATTACCCTAGCCTACAGTAAAAAGAAACAAGCCAATCTAAAATACGAGTTTACTACACAAAAATTTACGACTTTATTAAGCTTCGCAAAATTACCAAAGTTATTATAAAATAAACCAGACACTCAATAAATTTTGCTCACAAGCACCAGAGCACAAATTTAAACAAAACAAAACAAACGGACCCGCGGAGAAGGCCCCGGCTACAGTAATCCAGCAGACAATAGGCGTCCCCAAATAGACAAAGTCAATAAGGCGTGCAGAGCTTGAAAATGAACCGCCTACTCTAACGAGAAGTTCACCCTCAACTGACTAACGCGCGCCCAATTTTGAATCAAAGTGAAAATTAGCTAGTCCGGCCTTGGACCATACACAAAAGTAATAATTTAGTTTGACCGGTCGTGAATTTGGCAGTACATTTTAGAAATTCAAATGAAAATGACGAAATATGAATTTATCGTGAAGTTAGCAGTACATTTTGTAATTTCAGATGAAAATAACTTCCGAGATGACCGAAATAATTCACAGAATACCCCCTCTTTTGAAACGCGCGACCTCGCCGCGGTCAAGAGCTCAAGGGTTAGTAATAAAATCAATCAAAATCAATCATTAACCTACGTACCCTACCTACTAGTAAAGATAAAACGCGTTTTAAGAATCACCGGAAAAGATAAAATTTTGGCGTATCCCTCGAGGTCGACTACTCGGGAACACTACTCAGGCCCCAACATACTACACACGAGTGCTCTGAGACACACTAAAACTACTCCGAAACATATCGGGAAGACACTACTCAACACATAGACACATACTACACCGACTACACACAAAAGATAAAGGCTAGGACACCCTTGAGCCACGACGAGGACGCAGGTAGCAAAAGAGACAGGCACTCCGGAGCCCTCGAAACAAACAACCGATGCCACAATCGGCCACCGGAACGACGTTTTTAGATAGAAAACCCCATAGAGAAGCAGAAAAAATAGCTCCGGAGGAACTTTTACCGACAAAGGAAAGCAGAAATTGAACTCCGGAGGAGGATGAAAAATCGACGACCAAGGCCGGAGTAAAATTTTTAACCGAAGCTGACGTTTTTGAGAAAGGAAAATCAAAACGAAAGTAACAAAACAGCTCCGGAGTATGCAAGAAAGAGAGTAAAAACAGAAATTTAAGCTCCAGGACAACGTAACACAGTAGACAACAGCTCCGGAGCTGGTTGCCAGCAACTCCGGAGGACAAAGATCCCAATCGAATCGCAAAAATAGAATCAAAATAATGCCACAGTTTAAAGCAAATACAAAATAAAGCGTATATGTTGCAAAAATAGCTAAACAGAATGACATGGCAAGGTAGTAACAAGGCAACAAAATGGCAGTCATGGAAAATAGGGAAATTTTTAGCAAAGTAAACTCGCACCACCTTAGAAAGAAAATAGAGAAACAAACACCAGTTAGAAAAAATAGAAAAAACCCGAAAAGAACAAAATAAAATACTACACCGTATAGAACGGCAGAGCCGAGCTAGCGAGCACCACCCACCCCAAATACAGAAAGCTCAGGAAAATAAAGAAATAGGGAAAGAGTTTTAAGAAAATTTAAAGAAAATTTAACCCCCGGACGAAACCCACGACAATGACCAAGAACTCCCCCCACCAAGATTAAATCTAAATCGTAAAAAAGACAAGTATAAGTGAAACAGTAAAGGCAAACAAAAACAGAAACAAAATTAGCTCAGAAGGGACAAGGGGGAAGGGGGACTAGCGAGGCTATGGGGACAGAACCGGTAAATATTTACATCATCACAAAATATAGACTTATTATTAAAGTTCAAATTCTAAGAATCCAGATGCCAAAGTTCAAGACCAAAAGAGGGTCAGACAAAGAAACCATGGGCAGGGAACCTCACCAGACAAACGTCGGGGGACCTGCCGCCAGGGATACGGGCCGGTGCCCCTCGGCACAAGCGACCCGTCCAGACCCGAACCATATCACCAGATCACTGTCAAACAAAAGACCCGAATCACCAGATAGAATAACCAGAACCGTGGGCCACCCGTATAGTACCGGGACCAGGGGACAATACAACCGTACAAACAACAATAACTACAGGGGAAGCTCTCGCAGTCAAGTGGGGACAGGGGGAGGGAGGGAAAGGGAAACTAGTATTTTACAGGTTTATAACGTCAAAACTAATAACAACAAAACAAAGCCACAACCTACGTAACAACCAAAAATTCAGGCCCGCAGGCCAACAAGACAATATATAATAGGCACTACGGCCAACAGTGCAAATACAAGGCCCGACTTAATTTTGAGAGAGGGAGACACCAGTCTACGGCAACCGTTGGCCTGGCTGAGCCCGACCGTCAGCAACCGCGGACTGAGTCAATCGCAAAGAATCGGAAAATATAACTACGGAGTCAAAAGTGCCGGTCCGGGGTTGACCGCCCACCCTTGGCCTCCCTGAGGGCGACCGCAGGCGACGGGCAACCACGGACCCGCCGGGATACGACAAGGTGGAATGCCCCCAGTACTATTGCCTAATAAAATGTGAAACGTTTTTGTAAAAGAGAGGTAAAAGGTAAAAATTAATAAAAAGTTAAAACTCAGCTAGTACCTGGGTAGTTTAAACCGAAAAATCAAACTACAATTTAGGTAGGAATTTTATCAAAAGACAAGAAACTGAATCGTCGAAAAGAATAAACTCAATTTTAAAGATAAAACATCAATCAGGTACTTAAATTATACTAGAGTAACCACAAAAGCAAAATCCCCCCAAAGTTAGTAACATAACAGAGATTCTCCCCCAGCCAATACGGGCCAAAATTTAATCCCACCCCACCACATTAATAAACTAACGCCGAGTCGTCGCCAACTTGGTATAACGCAAATGCGTCTGCGCCTCTTCCATAGCTAGTTCGTTAGCCAAATTTGGAAACAATTCCCGGCGGACCAACATACAGATCTTTCCCATCCAGTTTTGACCGTCGCCATCTAGAACTTTCTGTAGAATCTCATTGGCCGGAGTACGATTGAGCTCCGAAGCATCAATGCCACAGGTCCAGTACAGGTCACGGCTAGCAACAGCTTCAGCAATATAAGCTACGCCGGTGCTTCTGAGCCACTTGCGGAAGTGATAGCTGGACGCTGCCTTTGCCCGAATAATGTCAAGCATGAATAGCGCACGTGTCAAGTACCCTTCGCCCTCCGTGGCTTGCCAGATCTTCCGCAAATGGGACCCAGCAGGCACCCAGGCCCTGACAAAGTCAGCTGCAGCATACTTGGCCTGGAACGGACATTCCATGCTGGCTGCCGCCCGAGCTGCCTCTGGGAGACCGTACCAGTCCCGCAGCATACGATAGACATACAAGAACTCCGATGCCCCAAACTTCTTCTCACCCCACTTGATGTAAACCGAATCGGGGTCCTTGGTTTCCGGGTCCTCCAAAAGTTTCCACATGTTGGAGCCAACGCAAGAGGGACCCTTGAAGTAAGCCACCTGGGGATACTTCAGAGCCAAATCCGGCTGCATATACCAGTGGGCCCGCACCATATCAATGGTGGACTGCACAAGCGAGAGGAAACCCTCAGAGATTTTGTCCAAATAGGCCAGAAAACGATTTGGTGAACTTTTGGCCAAAAAGTAAGTAGGATAGAGCCTAATAAAAGGACAAATATTTGCAGCAGCAGCGGCGGCAGCTCCCCAAGTATGCGGGGCACGTCCCACCAGACGAAAGGAGTCAAATTCCAACACACCATCCCTATACAGCGGTGGAAAGTCAAAAGTGATTTCCCAGCGGTACATATCAAAGGTGAAATACGGACTTCCGTCCGGAGTAACCGCTGTCCGTTCCGTCTGATTACGCCGAACCGGTGCATCCGGAATCAGATTCTTCAAATTCTCGAAGAATTTCTTGTAGACCTTTTCCGAAACGGCGAACGGAAAATCCGTCGTGGTCAAACGCTCCCACCAATAATTATAGATGGCGACAAAATAGGGATTGTGGGAAACGCCATCAAGCTTAGACCGCAAATCCGGCAAATAAGCCAGCTGTCAATATGGCTCCGAATACAGACGGAACGGAACCGCATGAGGATACTGGGAAATGATGTGATGGATCGACGGCCAAAACGCCGGATCGACCTCCTGGGGCCCCGTGAAAGGCCGCATGACGTAAGGCATCTCTCCACTGGCCGACACCCGAGGACGCCGATGAAGTTGGTCGACAAATTCCGGCGTGGAATAGTCCTTATACGAAGTATGGCGCTTGACCTCAAAAGGTCCCTCTGGAGGTTCAGTCAAATATTCCGGCAAAGCCTTAACCGTAACGGTAGGAACCGTGCCCTCCGGGAAATCGCCCGGGACCAGCCCCTGGTAACGCAGAACCATCTTCGATGGATGAAGGTAATGCGTCTCTGGCCATACAATATGGCGGTCCACTGGAGGCGGAGGCAACGACTGCAACGAAAAAGGTTGGATCTGGATCGGCAGACGAAGAGATGGCAAATTCTGAGGCATCGGCTGTAGAACCTGCGGCAACGGTGGAGGCCGCGACGGTGAGGCCTGTGGAACCGGGTCCGCACCAGACTGTTCAGAAGTAGAAACTCCGGCAGTAGCTCCTGTCGGACGATGCGACGGACCAGGTTCATCCTGGACCCCCATGACCGGGATTGACGGAACCGTATGCTTCAGAGACGCCGGAGTGCTTCCCGACAAGGCCGAACCCGGGACAAGCAGATCCGAAAGGCCCGAGATATCTGACAAACGCCCTAGCTCTAACTCAGGCATAGCACAGACGCCCCGGCTGGGTGTCTCCGGCCGTGGCAGCTGAGCACCGGCAGCACCCAGACGTTCCGGATATAAGATATTGAAAAAATTCGCAAAATCGAACGGCCCACGCTCCAGCAGAGCATACACAAATGCCAGGGGCTTCCAGGGAGGGGGAACGCCCAAAATTTCGGTGATCACCTGTTGCGAAATACCGAAGATTGGCAAAACAGCCAACTGCGCCGGTGTACCAATTTCCGGGAGACTAGTGAAAAATGCATCAGCCGTCAACCGGCGACACGTATACTCCAACCCATAAACGTCAGTGGTAGTAATAAAAGCACGAGTAGCCCCCAACGGAAAAGCTGGAGCAGGTGTTGCCTGCCCCGGAACCCCTCCCCTAGGACCCGCGGAAGCCCCCAACATAGGTGACCCTACCTGCTGAGGTGGCGGGAACTGAGTCAGCTGTGGTTGCACGGCCGGAACATGACTGCAGCCGAGGACGAAGGCGAATTTAGAACGGCCGTGATATCAGAATAAATCTGCTGATATTGTGGTGGAAGCTTGGCCCTGACAGCGGCCTGCTGGGCCTGCGCCGCCGTTGGCGCGAAAGGCACTGACGGATGAGTGGCCAAAACACCCAAATCTAGATGCTGAAAAGCGACCGCAGGCTGAGCCAGACCCTGATCCACCTGGTATCCCGCTGCCGGAAACGATGGCGACACGATTGGAGGCGGCACGCTTTTGGAACGGTGACGCAAGGATTCCTGCGAACTAGGCGGACTGACACCCGCCGGCGGCGGCACTGGCTGTGCCACCGAGACCTCGCCCTCAGAAGTAGGGACCACCGTTTTACGGAGCTTATAGGGAGACTTGGTAGACTCCCCTAGCGATGGAGCAACAGGTGGCTCCGGAGATGCCGCCGGCGGCTCAGTAACCCCGGGCGAATCCGTGCGCCATCCTGCTGGATACGGCACATCCGCAGCCGCACTAGCTGACCTAGCCACTTTCGCCTGGACATACTGCAAGAGCTGGGAACGCCGTTCCTCCTGGCCACGCTCCGGAGGACCGTGCGGCATTGGTACATCCGCAGAAGAACCCGGCAGGTCGTCCACGTGCATGGTGATACCCGGGCGCGGGGGAACGGAGCGGTTTCTCTGACGAGAAAGCCGCCCAGAACCCACCGACGCGGCACCAAACACCGGCTGCTCACCTGCCGAATCCCGGTCCTCATGGATAATTAGCCGATTTGAAGGGGAAAATTCCCCGGGCGACTGGGACCCCGCTTCCGAAGGTGTCGGAGTAGCAGGTCCGCCCACTAAATTACGCTGGTCCGGAGCATGGTCCAGAGGAAGCAAGTCGTCATGTTCCTGCAGTTATATCGCCTGCTCGTCCTGCCGGATTTCCAAGGCCTCAGCCGCACGTTTTGCTGCACCGGGCACCTTTTCCGGTTTTGCGGAATAATCCGGAGGGTTCCTGCGCGACGCTACCGACGAGAAGAAATCGACCGCCCGATGCTCCAAGGGAGGCAAACACGGGCTTCCCACATCCGACTCAGGCCGGACTAAGGCAAACACCTGCTTAGTTCTACTCTTGCCCTTCTGGCCCTCATACGTCAGAAAACCCCGCCGCGTGGTGTTGAACGGCGGATCCGAGATGACTGAATTGGGAACCCCCGGCACAGGAGTGAGATCGGAAAGAGCCGCTGGAGAACCCTTCTGCGCATAGGCACACTTGAGCCGGATTTCCAAATAATCTTGCTTCGTCAAGTTTTGAAACAACGACAAAACGTGAACCGTCATGTAGGTGTCCCGTATGCGAAAAAGGGCCCAGTCGAGCACCGACTCCTCCTGCAACGGTGTCACCGCATTTGATTTATGTGGTGTCAGACGAATCTTCTCGTCAGGGTAGCACAGGATATTCTCCTGGAACCACCGGAAGGGCTTGTCCATACGACCCGGAGGTGGAGGCGGAACCGGACGAGCCGCCTCGCCCTTCCTCCGGTCGCCCCGGGCAAACCAGAGAAACGGCCCCTCCGCATGATTGGGCGATCGCTGCTTCAACTGTGTAGAAACCGGGCGTTCAGCCACATAGGTCACCACCTGGGATAAGTCAACAATGGAATTGCGCGTATCAATGTTCAGCGTGGTCATCAGCGTCCGCACCGTATCCAAGGCCCCTACTGCAAAAATTGGAAACGGCGTGTTGTACAGCAACGGCTGTAACGCGTACCGAATCACGGTCCACGACGGGACATCCAGATACAGACGAGGCAACAGAATCATATAGATGGCCATATTTACGCTATTCCTGGAATGGTGCGGCGCATGATGACACAGCTGATCCATCTCAGATGAAAATTTCTGCGCATCGATGGGAACCGCCAACTGAAGGACCGACAGGGTCTGAGTGGAATCAGAATCAGGGAAAGAGCTCTGATACTTGACATAGGCGAGGGTCATAAACCCCGCATCCATAGCCCTATCGAAAATGACAGGGGCCTCCCGAAACAAAAGGACCATGGAGGTGATGATGTTGACTGTCCCGGCTGGAATCGTGGAACCTAGTCCACTCGGAGCCCGTACCCAGCGTTTGAGCGTGTCCTCCCAATTGAGGATTTCCTGAAATTCAATGGCGGCCGGGATGTACAACCGGGGAGGCGAATCCTTGGGGAGCTTTTCCTCCAGCTCAGATTTGGACAAGGGGGCACAGGCATTAGTCCGATTCTCGCCTGAAGAGCGCTGTGCCGCTGCCGCTGCATTTCGCAAAACGGGATCCCCGTCCGAACCAGTCGAGGAGTCCTTGGCCTCGCTAGAGCGCGACCGCAGAGACCTCGACAGGCTGGACTGAGCCGTTTTTGGTAATTTGATCACAAGTTTGACTCCGGGGTCACCCCAGACTGAGCATTCGGGCTGGTCCGCCTGCTGGGAAGTTCCGGGCTGCGGCTCATCCGCAGAGGACTCAGACTGCGCCTCTTCCATAGGAGGCGACGACTCGACATTCTCCCCTTTTTCACCCTCCATAGTTGAAGCAACTCACAATTTCAATCGAGGAAATAATCTCAACTTTTTAATTCAAAAATCAAACATATACAACACTCCTCCCGGCCACAATGTTACATTACACAATAAACATATACCACAGAAGAGGACCAGGGAGGGACAGATGGGCCCGTATCAGCAATCACCGAAGAACCTAAACAAAAACAACAAAATTAGAAAAATAGAAAGAAACGAATACACTAAAACTATATTAGTAACATACGTACGTACAAACATAGACCACAGGAATCCCTCTTACATACCTAAAACAGGGGTTCCTGCGGACGCAAACACCGGTCGACCGGGTCCCAATTCCAATATGAAATATCCGATACTACAGTTTCAACCCAAAGACGCGAATTCGATGCTTGGTTTGATACACTTAACCCAGTGAAGGTTTCATCCAAAAACCCCGCCGGCGCAGACATAAAAATATCCCCCCGATGATACGTACGTGCCGCAGGCTGCCCACAGAGCGCACAAACTCCCGAACGAGCAAAGCGTGGAGCTGCTGAAACTAACATATACCCCGGTGGTAGTTGAAATAGCGTGAGCAAACACGAAGTTTGGGACACCCCGGGCACCGTCGGAGCCGCAACATGAGCCGCCGGAGGTACCGGAACTCGAGGCTCCGGCGGGCTCGGCTGTCCTGATGGAAACACAGAAATAGAAACACCCGGTGCGTGTGCCTGAGCCTCCCTAGACGACCAAAACGGATGAAAATCCGAAGACACAGATAACGTAGGGGAGGTTCTCCCTGACACAGAGGGATACGGGGACCGAGCATCCCGATACATGTACCTTACACCCTCAGCAGATTCATGCACCCCGCTATGAGAAGGAGCCCGGCCAGACGGCGGCGGCACTGTAGAGCCCGTCGCCGAGGAGGATGAACCATAAGTTGACGAAGCCGAATAAGGAGGGGGATCGCGAAAGAAAGGATTTGAAGCCAAAGAAAAGGGCCGAGGGGGGGAGGTAGCATTTAGAGACGAATGTGGACGCAATTCTGGGCTAAAACTAAAATTTGGTGGCAATCCCGCAGCAGAAGGTGGCACAAAACGTGGTGAAAAAGCCCCCCACGGGTTGCCCTGCCTGGCCGAACTCCGACTAGGATACGTTGGCTGTTCAGACATAGTACTAAATTAATAAGGAAACAAGTAAAATTACAACCCACCACTACAGATGACACTGAGCAGGACTAGAATACCTGTACCGGAATTTCAGAAAGCAGCTCTAAAATAAAAACACATATTAAATACACAATAAACTGAAAAGATTTAGCAAATGTGCACACACGAATCAAGGGAAGAAGCACTAAATGGGTTCCTCCGCAGAGGACGAATCGTCAGACACTAACGGGGGAATCGGGGACGTAGGAGATCCCATAGTAGCATAAAACTTTTCTAAAAGTCTAGCCGGAGCAATTTTCTGAAGAAAGATTTCCGATGAATCTTGTACAAGGCTAACCGCCGAATTTGGTCTAGGTAGAAAAATCTTAGAAGCCCCCTGTCCCCGGAGACTCGCCGGAGGTAAGAAATATGCAGGTAACACAAAATACCCAAAACGTGCTGCTAAACGAAGAAATTGTGCCTGTGCTAAATCGTTCTCAAATGTAGTGGGTGTAAGAACCATTGCTAATATATTACTATACCTAAGTATGTTAGGAGTAACCCACCCCCCAGAGTATGGTACATTTCCGCGCAAAGGAAGATGTAAATTTAAAACAGGAGGAAGAGGATTTTCCCGCGAAACCCGACCCCGGAGAGTCCTAAACATGTAGTGAGGAGAAAATTCTGACAAATCATACGTGCACGGACATGGTTCCGTTAAGCTAATTTCTGACATACTAAGCAAAAAGGACTATACGTATATATTAAAAATTAGAAAACACAAGATTACAACCTACCTCAGTAAGTGAGAACCGGCGCAAACACAGATCGTGAGTTGACAGCAGTGAACATAAACTGTCAGGTGCAGTGAAACACAAATTCTAGAATACAAAACATAGGTATAATTAAATACGACATACAGCTCACAAACCTTCACTTACAACTCCGCTCTAGTCTTCTCGCGGAGGTGGAGGGTCAGGATATTGTAGTAAGCTTTCTTAACAAAGAAAGGATCAATATACTGAAATTTCATGTTTCGAACGTCAGTGTGCGTGACCAAACCCAGAGGTGAAGTTAGACCGGGGTCCGTGATAGTGATGGGGCGTGCCCCCAGTTCCGCTAAATGTTGGGGCGGATCAAAAGTAGCCGGGGTCGGAAAATAATGAAACAAAGCAGCGACTTTTTGCATACGAGCTGATTCTTTAGCTTCTGAAATAGTACGCGAAACCGGGGCAGGAGGTGTAAAAAATTCAGAGTTTTCAGTAGCAATACTAAATAAAGATTTTGATTCACGTATAGCTGGAGGCCCCCTGCCACGACACGATACCCCATGGTAGGTGGGAAAGGCATAGTGTCCCAGGTTGGATCAAATTTACTCAATTTAATACGCCACCAAACCTCCGGAGGAAGCGTCTGCTCTACCACTTCAGGCTCCTGAGGCAGTTGTCATTCGTCCATGGGAGCCTGAGCTCTACTGAAAACAGCAGCACCAAACGGCATATTACTAATATAAGAAAAATGTTTGGGAACCTACCAAGTCCAGGGAAATTGCGCACCGTTGAACTAAACAAGCCAAACAAAACAACACGTACTAAAATATGAATACAAAAATACGTTATACAATAGACAATACCTAAAAAGAGATCAGTTATTAGGTTAAGATAAGATAAGATAAGGTGTAAAAACAAGAAATTAAAAAGAGAAGTTAGATAAAAATGAAAAATATATAAAAGAATATGGGCAATAGTACCAGAGTTTAAAAAAGAATGGCCGAGGCCAAAAATCATGTCCGGAGCACTAAGCCCCAGACAAATTCAGAATTTAGGGACCTTTAGTAAAGTGAATTTGTTCGTTGTTTAGAAAACTCAATGTTTAAATTTGCTTCAAGGAAATATAAAGAAAAGTTTAAACAAAATTTGACAAAGTTAAGCCGGACCACAAATACAATTACGAACGAAAAGGTTTCAGACGATTGACATTAATGAGCTCCGGAGTAGCATCGCTCCGGTTAAGAGACAAAATTTCAACATTAGTCGGGGAAACCACTTTGACCACTCGGAAAGGACCCGTAAACATGGGCAAATATTTACGACTAGCCCCCCGAGGGATGTTAGCCTGCGAAACGTCCTTCCAGACCAGCACGCCCTCCTTGTACTCGATGACATTCGCTTTCGCATCGTAAGACACCTTTCGTTTTTCTAAAACTTCTTTCATATGTTCTTTCAAAAGTTGACGCGAATAACGTAACTTATCTTGTAAATCATCCATGTATGATGAGGAAATTTTGGCATGCGGGTCCGGGC
>JASAND010025398.1:0-21485 GCA_030248195.1 Trissonchulus latispiculum
CGTTGGGTGACGTTGGGTAACGAAATTAGGGTGGGTGGGGTCAGCCGTTTTGAGGTGGGGTGGTCCGGAAAAATCAAATTTGGGGGGGGGGGGTAAAAAGTTTTTGGTCAAAAATTTAGAAAAAATTCAAAAATTGGCTAAAAAAGCGTTATTTCCAACTAAAAATCAAAAATATTTCTTCATTTTTGCTCATTTATTCGAAAAACTTGGATTTTTTTGGAGATTTTTCCAAAAAATTTCTAATTTTTAATAATTTTGAGGCAAAATTTTCAAAATTTTGAGGGTGGGGTCTGGCAACTTTGGGTGGGTGGGGTCTGGGATTTGGCCATTTGGGGGTGGGGTCTGCTCCAAAATTTCGAGGTTGGGGTCGGCACTTTTCCATTTGGGGGAGGGGTTCCCCCCACCTCCCCCTGGTACACCTATGACCCCCCCCCAAAGGAAACTATGATTAGGCGTTACAAAACAATGTATCCAGTAGGCTCGAAAGCCTGAAGTTAGCTAATGAACCTATGCATCCAGTGTTCCAGATATATACTTCATTAAATAATCAAATTAAAATTAAACTGTAACGTTATGCAGCTAGTAAACAATTATCCTGTTGAGTCTCAATTTGTTCAAGTTAAGCAAATTCGTTTCCCAAGGCGTGAGGTTGTAACTCAATAAAGGGAGTGCATTTGTTCTCCTTAGCACTCCCACAATAAAATCGTTGTTGTACGTTTTCTATGCATAACTCAATCATATTTATTAGTGACTCAATGCATACTAGTTGCTGTGTGTCAGACTCAATTGGTTTCGCTGCTGACTCAATTCATGGGAGTGCCAGGTGTACACACGTGTCTTTAAACCTGCCGAGAGCTTCATTCGAACATTGGTTGTTGTTAGCTTTTGTGTCCATAGTTATACAAACCAAGCTAAATCATCAAGAAGCAGTATTTACGTTTAGACACTGTTTAGGTAGGTATAACACAAATAAACCATTAAGTTCAATGTTTTCATAAGGCCCACTGCACGTTGCAACAAAAGCCAATAGCTTTAGTTAATTAGGGAATTCCGCATCAAGGGTCCGAACTCGGGACAATCACGATTCTCGGCTGGATGGTGGGGTAGCCTAGCTCTATGCCAAGATCAGGTTTTCTAGGTCGGCGCTTGCTTTAGCCCTCCAGAAACAGATGAGCAGTAGAGATGAGCATTTCGGCCCGTCGGCCCGGCCCGGCCCGGCCCGCGGGCCGGGCCGGGCCGGGCCGACATCCATTTGTTAGCGGGCCGGGCCGGGCCGGGCCGAAAAAATTTATAACTGCGGGCCGGCGCGGGCCGAAACGGGCCGGAAAATGTTCTAAAATCGCAAAAATTAGCTAAATGTCTACTCATTCTAGCTATTTTACAGCAAAATTTAACATTTAATAGCATAATTTAGCGTTTCCTTATTGCATATGAGCCTTTGAAATAATATTGTTAGTAAAATTTTGGAAATTTTCTTTTGGCGGGCCGGGCCGGGCCGAATTCCGGGCCGGGCCGGGCCGGGCCGAAAAATTTTGCCTGCGGGCCGGGCCGGGCCGGGCCGAGCAAGATTTTGGAGCGGGCCGTTCCGGGCCGGGCCGAAAAAATCCGGCCCGTGCTCATCTCTAATGAGCAGTCTGTGCTGTTATATATTGCAGAGTTTCCAGAGCAGCTAGTGCAGCCAAGGAGTCGCGAATGATCAAGGATCATCATGATCAGGAAATTAGTAGCATTTTGCTTCTGAATCTAAAAGATTGGTGTACTCCTAAGTGACTTTAGTAATGAAAAGTTAGATTCTTGTGCAAGAAAAAGTGTAGAAACAGATTAATATGAAAAAACCTTGCTTCTATCTCTACTAATGTTCTATTGTTTTTGAGAACTCATGTTCCTATATTGTTTATATTTATGTGAAAATGAGTGGAACTGCCGAAAATATCAGGAGTTTTGTAGAAACTACTACGTCATCAAAAGATATTGGGCAAGCTCGATTCCCAGATTCTTTCATGCTAGGTTTTGCCTCAAAATGATTCCACGAAATTGAGCTGGCATGGTTGGAATTGCACTGCCCAGTTTTTCCGCAACCAAATCCCAGTTTCGTGGATGGAATCCTGCTGACTGGGATAAACTTTTTCTGAATTGAACTATGTCTTTTGGAATAAAGCTTCCATATGGCTTGGACTGGGTAAGACACGTAAGTTTTAAACTTAATTAAGCCAACTAAGTCATTATGATTCTGGATTTCAGCTTAAATGTTTCTTTGACTGGGCTTAGCCTTAAAATTAGGTTACGCTGGAATAGATGGAAACCTGCTACCAAGAATTAGCTTTAAACAAATTCCACAGTATCGAGCTGGATCGGTTGGAATGCAGCTGGCTGGTTTTTGCCTCAGGGATAAAGCAAGCAAACTTTCGCAAAATCCGCGCAATCTTGCTTGGTTTTTGCACTCAATATCTTTTGATAGGTGCAATTGTCCTGGGGCCAGTTTCATGAAAGCGCGTCTCAAATTCCCGAGTTCTCCAGTTCTCGAGTCTTCTGTTTTCTCAGTGACAGCAACCTCTTATGTATTAAACATTTTATGTACATGTATTACGGACAATTTTATGATCGTTTATTTTGTCAACCATGCAAATTATTGAAACAGGATGAAAATATTTATGAATGTCGATTTTCAAAAATTTGCCGTGTAGGTCTCAAGTAGGCAAAAATTTCACAGGTCGAAACCAACCAGAGAAGTTGACTGGAGAACTCGAGAACATATTCAGCGTGACTTGCAATGTGACCTGCGGATCTCGAAAACTTCCAGCGTAGTTTAACTACTAGACAGGAGAACTCCAGAACATTTTTTATGGAACTGACCCCAAGGTCTATGCTTATGTATCAACAAAACGTTACAGGCCCATGCACCTTCGTGGCGGCTGATGGCTGTCATGGCACGGCGAAGGATTTTTCACCGCTGTGAAAATCAAACGTTATGAATGGTGTGAATGTCCATTTATGGTTACAATCCCAAGAAGAATTAACAATTTAGTAGTGAGTAAAACGTATACAGTTTCAGTTACACGGAACGCTGAAATGTTGCTGCTCCAGGCTCGAAATACCTATCTAGTTTTTGGATTTAAAGGGTTGTAGCGTTTTTCCGATAGGACTTTTATAGAAACCAGTATAAAAAGATTAGTGGGGATCCAGAATTTTTGTTGTTCTGACTATTTGCCACTGCAAGAAGCAGTAAAACTTACTAGAAATTCCAGTTGTTTGACAAAAATATAATAGAATCTTGATTGAGAGAATCTACTAAGGATTCCAATAGCAAGGCACTCGAACGTCCAGTAATTACGCCATTCAAATGATTTTGTGGAGTTCGACGCTGTGGCGCATGAACTGCAACTAAAGCATTTGTGCCGATCCTGGTACAACTCACAGGATAGACAAGAAATATGTTCCACTATGCTAAATTACATGCTGGCTGTTCAAAGCAATTTGCGAAGCACACCAATCTACTAAAGAATTTCATAAAATCCAAACTAGACAACTGACGAGAAGTCTCTCTAGGTAATTTATGAAAATAAAAAATCAAACAAGCGCAACAACTGCTACGATAACAAAAAACCAAGTTATTGTCCAGCTACTTATAACCGAAATCATGCCATTACGTAAACAAATGGTAGAACAAACGTTCTACCAGGCACATAGCCACATACAGGGTTACAATATCACTGCACCCTTTGATGCGACGATCCAACAATTCCTGAGCTGGCAGCTGTAGCCGCATGCAGCAGAAAATTTGTAGTTCTAAGAAGGAGAAAACAAAATTTATGTATAACACTTTTGCTAATGTCTTACTTCATTGTTAGCCTTCGTACTAAGCTGTCCCATCATTAACTAATGCGCAGAGCAGTGACAAAGGAAATGCCATATTTGATTAATTACAACTTCCAGAACGTACAACTAAGGTCGAAAGAAAACGCAGCTCAGATTTAATGGGTTAAAGTTTGTATCGAAACTCCAAAACGCTACTCTGCGGATCGTGTGACTTTCAATCCGACAAGTGTTTAATCTTAAGTGTCAAGCCTAAGAAAAACGCTTTAGATTCATCTTATCAGTTTTCTTTGGAGCAATACTTTTCTAATGTTGCATTGAAGAATATAATCTGTGTGAAAAATGAGACTACTAGCACATTAACGGGTATAAAATAATGTTGTAAAACGTGCAAAATATCGTGTACATAAATTTTGCATAGTGAAAATTACTTAAAATTTAGCAGTTGCTATATTACAGAGATTTGTGGAATTTCTACAGTCAACAATTTCATCTCATCTACGTTGGCGTATGTATTTGTTTATTTAAACTACAAGGAAATTTCCGGTTCCTGGGTAGCATCTCTTATGTACAAATTAGTGGCAAAAGCGACATTTTTGTTCTGCCTGGAGGCAGAACTATTTACACGGAATATGGACAGGAATTGCACTATGTAAGGACTCTCAAGTGTAACTTTGCCTATCTTTAGCACTGGTCTCGTATGTTGTTGGGCTGATTTTTTTAACCGACGGGGGCAAACCAGAAGAAACTAATTTGGACCTATATTTCGTTTTAGTATTTTATTCGAAGCTTAGATTTTTTCTGCGCTGCTCTGTTTCCTGTATACAACTGTTTTAATCTTCTCGGCCTTAAAAATACAATACCCCCCTTAAACAAAAATTTCTGGCCACAAGTATTTTATTTTGACCCCCCCCCCCGAACTGTAAGTATGAAAACGGCACTACAGGATGAAAATGTTTATGCAAATGAGGTTCGTTGATTTTGAGAACAGTTTACAAGTAATTGGCTTGTTGACTGGCTGCATGTCAAATAAGTTTGCTAGCGCCGAAGCAAAAAACTTCGTAAGACTCGCGCTTTAGTAATTAGCTTAAGTTTGGACTCAGCTGGACTAGGGCTGTTACTGACAATGGTTCACTTCTGAATGCGAAAAGCTCGTGGAATCAAAAGCAAATGGGTAGATAATCATTTAATTTGATAATTTTAAATCTGTAGAAAATTGGCCAACGCCAAACCCAAAAATCTACGGACATTCGAACATCTATGCAATACAATACAAGTACGAAAACACTGTTCTGACAGAAAGTAGTGTATAGTTTCAGATAAACTCAGTTTTGCTGGATGAGCTGCTGTTTATTTATTTATTTATTTATTTATTTATTTATTTATTTATTTATTTATTAACATAATCTGAAGTTGTTTTACTTGAATACGTGATTATAATTAGTTATAGCCCTTCCGCTGGTTTGTTAGAGTCGAGACGAGTCAAGTCGAGACCCTCGCGGTTACCACTTTTGAATTGCCGCTGTGGAAACAGTGACAATCAACGTCTATCGATAACTTTTGACCGTCTATCGATAATAGTAACTAGTCTCGGAATGTTAAAAAGTAACACATAATTTGGGAAAGTTTGTTCTATCTTGCAAAACAGTCACAAGCAATCTTCGTTACCAGTGACGCTACAATAACCTACTATATTCTTAAAAGGCTCAGATGCAGAACCACACCCCTTTTAGGGGTCCTCTTGTTTGTCTTTTACCAATAAATTATGAACGACTTGTTTTTCTGCAGTTACTTACTAAGGCAATCTTAATCTGGAATCAAAGCACTAAGTTTCAAAACAAGTTTTGTTTTGTTTTTGTTTTGAATTTCTTCACATTAATAGCCTTCTTTGTTTGCAGAAATCGACGGTGTATTTTTCAAATGTATTACATTTGTATAAATATATCAATAGGGCAGTGCCATGCTTTTGTAGTGATTTTGTAGTGCACCAGTGGGAACGATATGCAACAGGGGGCAATTATAAGGGAACTGTTTACGTTGTTCTCATTAGTGAACTGATTTTTACTAGCTGGCACCACCTTGCTTAGCTTAGGAATGTAAAGTATATTACTACCTGTAAACTTTCATCAAGATTCAGGGTTCGAAGCGCGACCCTTCTGCTCCAGAGTTACAGCTGCAACCCAACGTCACCACCGGGCATCAGCTTAACTCCCATATTAGGTTTTTCAAAGTTTTCTATGCTTGCTTCCCTTACACCTGAGCATTGTTAGATGAAGTGCTGCTTGTTAGGTGCAGCAAGAAAAATGTCTTATGTTTAAGAAGCAACTGTACAGCTGTACCCGACATCATTTATTTCGAAATCGTATGTATATATTCATGCTTTCTAAGATTTATTTGCTTCTAATATTTGGAAACTTTAGTCTTGTTTCAGGTAAGACAGCAAATGATCCACTAAGTTGATTAACGATGAAACTTTATCATCCATCTGTATTCATCCAGATGTTATTTTTTTCTCATCCGTGCGCTGTGAAACAATGAAATTTGATGTCACTGTGATTTTAGACTTGCTTCATGATATTGATTGCTTCGTTGGTTGTTCTAGCTCATTCGTTGTTTTTTAGGATTGTTCAAATTTTTTGACTGTGACGACATAAAAGACTTCTGTTACTGTCAGGATCCAGAGACTGGCACAGAAATACCAGGAACTAGAGAATGGAAGCCATGCTTTGACGGTTTTCTTGCGGACCTGGAGCAGAACTGCTCACGTAGGTGTTTATTCAACATTAAGATTACACAATGGCAGCCAGGCTCATCAAAGGTCTTTGACGTAACACTTTAACACTTTAACTTTATCAGTGCAAATTAATTGTGAATTGCAACCCACTTGGAAAATCGGCAACATTAGCAGCATACATTAACGTAGGGTCGGGTCCTGGGGGGGGGGCTTGTCCACGAAAAATTTTGAGGGGGCTTGTACCTTGAACAAAAATTTTCAGGGAGGGCTTGTACCTCAAGAAAAAATTTTTAAAATTTTTCGAAAAATTAGCGCTAATTTTATTAAAATTAGCAATTTTTTGTCAAAATTTGCAAAAATTTTCAATTTTTCGTAAAAATTTCAAACTTTTGCGCGATTTTCCCGAAAAATTGAACATTTTAGTTAAAAAATTCCGGCGAAGCCGGAAATTTTTTGAAATTTTACTGTAAAAACTAATTTTTTCCGGCTATTTTTGCCTACCCCTTGGCCATTTTTTCGTTACCCCTTGTCCCCTACGGCGATAGGGCTTGTACCTTGTCCGGGTTGGGGGGGGCTTGGACCCCCCCAGACCCCCCCCCGCGTTAACCTATGATTAGCAGTAATCGCATGTGATTCATAATTAATTAAGAAGAGTATGAAATTTTTCCTTTGTATCATGTGTATCATCATCATTTTTGGTGCTGCAACCACAACGGACAAATGATCCTTGTTTGGTGGGTGGACAATTATACCCCCTTTTCCTTTTCTTAATATATAGTGCAGCTATGTAGTCGCGGCAATGGCTAAGCTGATCGCAGCTGTTGTGTTGTGCATTTTAGCTTTTTGTCGTATCACAGACTGTGGTCCAAATGCTGAATGCAAGAGAAAATCGGATATTCCAACCTCACCAGAATTTTTGGGTGTTCGAGACGATTTTCAATGCAGCTGTCATCCTGGCTACCACAACAGTCCCAGTGGCTGTATTCGTAGGCTCACTTATGTCATTACTTAGTTCTTTAGGCATTCATACTTTAAACGCTCATGGTCTGAAGTGCAATTCCTTCCTCAAAAACAGAAAATATTTGGCATATTGTTAGTCACAGGCATTCTAATAAAGACGAACGATAGTGTTGAGGTCAAGCAAAGCTATTGCCAGCAGAAGCTGATGTCTGCATTAGCAATACAGAACGCTTGGTTATTTTAGACCCTTCAGAGCAGGTTGCCCAGTAGGACGTTTCCCAATTGGCTCCTAAGAATAAAATTCAAACCAAGCCAGCTCATTTTCGTGGAAAGAATTTGTGCTTAGTCCTCGCTACGTTGGTTCCACTTAACCCCGCTAAAATGATGTACTCAAAATCTTTTGATAGATGCATTAGATATATTGTCTTTATCAACAAACTTGCTTCCAACTCAAAGTACAACAGGCCAAACCTTGATAAACATGAATAAATAACTAAAATCTTCCTCAATTTTCTTTACTTACTTCTCAAACCAAGATTAACTTAAATTAAGGACCTAAAGAACCTATTTTGATGAATCTGTAAACATAGGGTGTCCTGATTCACTAACTAGTCCATACCAAACCGCTTGGGTTTGGAATATCTGCAGCTGGAAACAGTCTTTGATGAGTAAATGCCTGCACTGCCGGCTCAAAAGCCGCTACCCGGCCGTTCTATAAAACTAAATACACGCGCCAACACTCCCGGTCGCATGCATACTACTGCAGCTGTTATTTGATTTCATACAAGTGCTCTGTTATCGCTATTCAACGCCCGCAAGTTTTTCATTGGATAAATCCGTTTCTATTATTTCCAGCTGGTCCATGTCAGCACAAGCTTCAATATTGCAACAGTTGTGACCAGTTTGACCCTGTCTGCTTCAGTAGACCTTGGTGCAATAATACTTTCGCACCATGGACCGCCTTTTCCTGTGACGATGAAGGCTAGTTATTAGATTGACGTTAGTTTTTTGTGGGATTAGTTTGTGTTTGTTTTGATTCTTGTTGCTTATTGCTATGTGTTGTTGTTAAATGTTGTTAACTAACTACGTTTTAAATTCTGCAAGCAGCTTCAAAATGTCAGTGCAGTTGACTAACAAATTTGTTTCAAAGCTACCTTAAATATTCTAGGATATTTTGAATCTCCCATTGATATATATGTTGGCAATGAACAATACAAGCTATGTGTCAATAAAGAAACTGGTGAAACTCCAATTCCTCCTTTTCATCCAACGGAATTCCTCAACCAGCCGTTTGTCTGTGAAGGTGGAATTCATGTGTTGTTACACTAAATGTTCTGACTCTATGCCTTCTCATGAATTTAAGTAGAATGGTTTGCAGATACCTTGTAAAAAAGGTTACATCTTTAAGAGACAGCAATCAAGAGTAAGCTGGAAAAGCTGTGTTGAAGGCATAAGTTGAATTTTCTAAAAACTGTAAAAATGTCAGACGACTCTGTATTTCATTGTGTCCAAATTTTCAGAATGGTGTCGTAAACTTAATTGCACTGCAGAAGAAATATGCCATCCTAACTTTGGTGAAGCTGGTGGACGGTGTGAATGCAGAGAAGGCTACGCGAACAAGGATGGAAAGTGCACGCGTAATGATTATGTACCACTTCTTTATTGCTTTTTGAAACAAAGAAGAGGAAGTTGGCTTTAACAAAAAGCTGAAAAACTCCAATTTTAATGCCTCGGAGAAATATTCACTCCATACCCTCTCACTGTTTGTGAACTTTGATGTGCGTGTATTGGAACAGACGACGCATTCGATGGACATAAACATTTCACTGGAGAGTGTCCATTTGTTCCAATCACAATCAAGCCATGGATTTCAGCCTCTGGATGTCGGCATCAGCACTCTTGTTTCGCAATATGTTTGTGTTACGTACGGTAGGAAATATTGCACAGTATAGAATGCAATGTCGTACCGCATTACATGAGTTTATATTACATATAGTTAGCTGAATTATGAGTGTAAAGTACTTAGTTCTACTACTTTTAAAATGGAAATGATTTCAGTTCATTCATTCAAGGAATATTCGTCAGCATGTTCTGTAACTATTCGTACCAGTTTTCATCTGTTAACTCAGAAATTTGAATTTGCTCGGTTCTCTGTACAATGCAATGTTTGATGGCAGATAAAGACTTTTTGTGAGAATGACAGGCCGTTCGTATTGGATAGTTGCAACAACCTTCTAAAGTCAGTTGCAACGCTGACGTAAACCGCTTAACCAATGATACAAAGAAAGTCAGGACAAATCCGAAGTCGTGAAGATATTTGGTAGACAGTACACTATGTAAAACTGATTCTGAAAAGAAACAGTGATGGGATTAGAAATTTTACCTTTGAGTATGCGAGAAATCTCGTGCTGCATATGGTGCTGATGCGTGCAAGAAAATATGTTTATGCTTAATTGCGGTTTCTTGTCTTTAGAAGTATATCAGTGCGACTACAATTTTGGATATTGTTGGTGTATTGTGAACGGAACAGCTATGAAGGACAGAAAGGTACCTGTACTGCTTGGCATCCCTATTTGTGAAAGTATGTTTATACGTGGAAGCATCATTAGTTCATTTATGAATGAGCTGCAGCTAAGCCTTTGCATCAGTATCAAAATTTTGTTGCATAAAAGTTGCTGATTATAAAAGGCGAATTTTTCTGTGTGACAATCAGCACAGATTTAAATTGCAGCGCTGTGCCGCTTTGGTTTAATCAGAGCAGTCACCGCAAGACCACAAGTAAATTAAGAACAAACAATTTTACCATTATGCACTGAGAAAACTGTCCACATAGGGCCCGACAAGACCTTGAACCAAGGAACAGAAAGGACCACAGCCACAGACCAACCCATTTTTATCATATTTAATTTAGGTGTAGAGTGTACCATTGGTAACTTCTTGGGGTAGTGCACTCGCAGCAGAAAGATTTCAGGATGTAGAAATGTTACCTCGTCGGTAAATTTTACAAATCTCCGTACTGTGGCCGGAAAGAGAGACGTGACTAGGTCATCTTAACAAACTAAACCCACTAGTAACGGCAGCACAAACAACTGAATGTAGCAGTAGATGACCAATCAAGTTGCACTGCCAGAAAAGAAGATTTTGCCGTCAACACTTGAAAATGACAGAAATATTCCGGTAAATCACTTGAAAACGTTTTAAATATGCCCTGAATAAACCCAATTAGTTTCCGGGACTCGCAAGACCAGATAGCGAATATATAGGCAAATAGGCCCTGAGTCTATTCATACCTGCGGTTAATTTAAACTTATATAACTTATCACCTATGTAAACAAAGTCATTCCTCCTTTAACACAGTTTCGATTTTCTGTTAAGAGTGTTATGAGCTTCTGGCCTACAATGCCTAGACAATTACATTTTAATTAGGAGGATGGACACTAACCTTGAGCTAATGGTTGGAAGTAGCATCTAAGTTACTTCAAATACTCAGCATCTATTCTACGTGACCATTTTAGATTGGTGCATCGATTTGAACTGTAAACCTGGATACCATTGTATTCAAATAGGAGACGAAATAAAAGGAGAAATGGTGCGCAAATGTGAATGTAACAGTGTCAAGGATGACGGAGATTGTATCGGTCTGTTTTCTTGTTTAATATGGTATTTCAGGACACATCGATTTTTGCATTTGGTTGTGATAAGTCAAATACAGGAGTATACGCTTTAGCATTTACTCGGCAATGGTCCTAGGTTCTGTGCCCAGACACTTAAAACTGTAACTTCATTGTTCTTCTGCCATTGTGAGTTCTGTTACTTTCAGATGTTAGATATTACCCAGAAACTGCAGAAGGACCTGCTGTTGCTGATGTGTTTTACCAAGAAGCCGCAGACGAAGGAAATAATGTTCAACCAGATGCTACATACGGTAAGCTTACTTTATCCTGTGTCCGCAGTGCATAACGGTGACAAGCTAGTTGGCATCGATGGATTTGCCGCTACATTAAACAAGATAACTCAGTTTTACAAGTAGAAGATCTCGAAATCCCTTGAAATCCCATGAAATTTTACGGAAACTTCAATAGCTTCAAATTCAGCGTGCTTGAATACTCCTGTGACCAAAATTTTTGATGCAAAAATCTGAGTTTTCGTGAATTCCTGGAATTTCAGTTTTTCGGTCGTAACTTTCGCATTTCCATTTTTCATTTCCATTTTCGCCTTTCCTTTCCCTTCCATTTTCATTAACGCATTTCCGGAAAATGCCACAAAAAGGAAAGTTTCTAAATTTTTTCGAAATTTCTATTTCGGTTTCGAAATCAGCGTGGCCGGATTAGCGTAGACCAGCTTTTGATCAAAACCAGATACCAAAATATTTACGTTTCCCTTGGTTCCACTTATCATCTTTAAGGTTCCTGGATTCGTCATTTCCGGAATGCGAGAAATATCGGACTTCAGGGGTCTGCTACCAATGTGCAAAATCTCAGCCAGATCGGTCCAGCCAATCAATGCAGCATCAGTGCAGCATCACCGTATCGAATACTTTCGCATGCCGCATCTGAGTGACCCCCAGGTGTCTCTGAGCACTACTACCCAACCCTTCCCTACCTACATTCAAAATCTTACCCAAATAATAAGAAATAACGGACATACCCAAATTAAAGGCCCAAATTAAAGGGTTGCCTTTTTTTGGTAAAAGAATGGAAACTCTAATGAGGCATGCACTTTTATATGTCTTCCATTGTTAAAAAGAGTATCTACTCTTTTCTACTCTTCTAATACCAAATTGTCTTAGGTTTTATATAATGCGCATTTTTATAAATAAATGTAGTACACAATTGTGCATAACATCTATAAGTCACCTCAAAACTGTAGACTTCTCGAACATTTCAGTAAAACTGTAGAACTCTTACAAAACCTCAGTTCCTAAAGTTTTCCTAAAATTTTCAGAAATCCTTGGAATTTTTCTGTCTTCAGGAAAACTGTGTTTCAACAACTTGAGGTGGTTGAGTCATGCTCGGATTAGACGAAAAACATTTTGGAGAAACTGCCAAATGTAGATCATTTTTATATCAAACAAATTATTAGAAAATCAATTCATAAGTTGAGGACCAGATTGATCAATCTAAAACGTCGAAAAATCATTTAAGAGGTTTCATTTCTCTGCAACCATACTTTCGGTTATCTTTTATTTACAGTACGCAGACACCACCTTCTTTGTTGTCGTTTAGTACTTTTTTGTAGGCTTGTTTGTACCTTGTAATATAAGTCAGAAAGGAAAGAAAATACTAAAACGATTTAAGCTAAATATCTCAACCGAATCTTTATCCCTTAACCGAATATACGTCATTTGCTACAACCTAGAAAGACGGGCACCCATTAATTCTTTCCTAGTGATTAATTCATCAACGTTTCTTAGTGCCGTTACATGCAATTTAGTAACATCACCGTAACAAGTTCTGCATTACTTAAATTATACATATCGACGTTTCTAGTAATATTCGTCAGTTTAGCTGTAATCTTTAAGGTTTTTAGCATCACAGTGCTGCAGAATGTCCCCTCACCACTTAACATGAGCCGAGCCGGCGACGATTATTTTACCTTTTTACGCGTCTGCGAAAATCCGAATGCAATTTTACTCTTTACAATGATTTGGCAATGATTCCGGCACGGCCCAACAATATTCCATACTTGGCAGCTAATTCCTGAACAACTGGCACTTTCCTGAAATGATCAGCGCATTGCGGACTTATTGAAGGAATTCCTCAAATCTAAAAACAAACAAAATTCTTTTAGCAAAACTCCTGATTTTGTGAAAAAATTTTTCAAATCTCAAACAAGTGAAATTTTTTGAGTCTTGCTCACTCGTGATTTCTTAAAAGAATTCTACAAAAAACAAGCAAAACTTTTTGAGAAAAATTCCTTTTTGAAGGAACTCCTCGATTGGATTTTTCGGTAAAATGTTTTTTTTGAGTCTTGCTCACTCGTGATTTCTTAAAAGAATTCTACAAAAAACAAGCAAAACTTTTTGAGAAAAATTCCTTTTTGAAGGAACTCCTCGATTGGATTTTTCGGTAAAATGTTTTATAACCTCTCTTCTCAATGTCGGCCAGCTATGGGAATCAGAATCCTCTGACAGACGCATATGGCGTGCAGATAAAATAAGATATCTTCTGTCACACACTTATCATAAACACAGTAAGTTATATTTCTGCTTTCACTTCACTTTTAAGGAACGGATGACTGTAACTGCGAATACAATGACTACTCCAGTACTTTGGAAATGACTCATCAAGTAAGAAAAATGTGCCATGGCAAGCTGGATCTTACTTGATGTGTTCGTTCGTTGTGAGCAAATGATAAATACACACATTTTTACGAGAATTTGTGAAGCCTAAAAATTCTAAATTAAAGTTTGACTTGCTTGGCGGTTAGTGGTAACGATATGCGGGCTGACTATATAACAGATCAACCGGAGCCATTATCAGTCTCAATCATTTTTAGCTTAAATAGAAAGGCGTAAGAAATGAAAGGAAATGTTTGATTTTCTTTTTTTTGTGGTTGGTGGTTTTCAGAAACAAAATTTTCAGATAAAAATTCTGACTGCTGAAGTTATTGAAAAGAGGTTCACTAGAGATTGTAGCTAGCTTTGTCAGCAGAACGTACCATGTATACTTCCCTCCAGCTGCTCTGCAGTATGCCTTGTCGAAACGCTTGCCTTGTCGACTTTTTGCTAGCTTGTTGGGGTGAACTCCCTTGCTTTCATTCTGAAGCAAGGACAAAGTAGGCTAAACACGTTTAGATTGAACGTGATGGAAACCTCACATGCAGAGCGAATTGGCGGTCTTTAAATAAATATGGGGCAGTCACATTAGTACGAACAATCATCTCAGCAGGCAAAAGGCACAGTGCCTCATCCCTATCAGCAGTTTTCTTATCTTCCTATTTTACTTTGACAACCGTCAGTGGCCAACAGGAAAGACAAATTACTGCTATCACACCACTACTACTAAATTTATAACAACTATCCATGAAGATGAAAACAGGCTACAAATTGAGGATCATCAAGTCAAGAATGCACAGCATCATTTACTGATAGTCATTGTAAAGTTGGAAGTGTACCGACCAAACTTTACGAGTGAGGAGAAGGAGAACGTCGAACCTGGAGGAGATGTAGTTCCAGTCGACCTAACTAACCTCGCCAAACTACCTAAGTGAATCCTACCGAATGGAGTTTAACCACCGATGAAAAGCAAAGACTCAAATAGCAACCTACCCCAAATTTGCTGAAAAATACACGCTTAAATAAACTAACTACCTACCCAATAGATACTCAGAAAAAGCCCTACTTACCGATTAAACAATTCTAATACAAAAACCTAACTAAAAGAGACACCCTAAAATGGCCCAAAAAGAGACCACGTTTACTGTAGAAATACGTGCTGGACAAAGGGGCGAACCCCGAAAAGCGTACAGACATTTTTGAATAAACTACAGTGAATAGAATAGCCTAACTACACAATAACCCGACAGTAGAGAGATGACATACAAAATACAGAATAACTTTTACCAAACAGAGACACTACAATGAATAAACTAGAAGAAAGCTAACCACGAAAAGAGAATCTAAACTTTCAGAGAACTTTTTAGAAACTTATAATAAAAGTGAGACTATTTCAAAAAGAGAAAGCATGAGTTAAAAATGTACCTGCAAGAAATAATTAAAGACACTGGAGTGGCTCAACAGGGTCACCCTGGAGCTCACGAATAACTTAAAGTGGTACCCACTTTAAGCTTGTAATAAAGATAATATAAGCACAGCAAATAATTGGGCACCAAGGGGAGAGCATAAAAATACACACGACCGCACGGTTTTAAAGAAAACACGAGACTGAATAGGTTTTTAAAAGTCTAAAGGAGAACTAGTTTTTGCCAGCGTGGAAGAATTTGATTGGTCCATTTTGAGACCCCCTTGACAGACTAGATGCTGGGTGAGGCATCTCACAAAAATAGACGTCTCAACAGCGCCACCTATTGGCTAGGCTGGCTGACACACATATACGTAATTTACACATAAGCACACAAAACTCAAGCAAGAAACTTTCACATAAATTTCACATGATAATTTCAAACAAATTTCACAACATATTTTCTAAATAAATTGCACACATTCTTAAAAATAATATCTCTAACATAATTTCAACCTAAAATAAATTCAATCACACACACATAATATTTTAAGATGACTGACGTCACGCCGCCTCATTACATCATAATGCTTACTCATATCGTCCGGTCCGTCAGATTTTCTCATTTATTTGCGTCGTTTGCCCAAAAACATTCAACACTAAGACGAATGCGGTTAACATTTTTATAACAGAAGCTTTATCACTTGTTCGCCTATTCTCGTAGTGTTATTATTTTAGGCGTATTCGGATTGTAAAGAATGTTCTATGCTTGATGGTTCCTGCATCAAAGCTGGGATAACGGAAGAAACAGACTTTGCTGCCTATCATCTATGTCGGAAATATTGTAAGGAGCAGTGCGGTCAGAGCATCGTTGTTATTAAAACAGGTTGAAATTTTTTGCTTTGTTTATTACTTTTGTAAGCTTATTCTTTGTTATATGTTACCACCTTTTCATTTAGATAAATTGTTTCTTCCATGTGCAGCTCCGGGGATGGTGGAATCTAAGCAAGATGGCTGCGCCATCAACGAAGTGTATTCTACTTGCGCATGTGAGCCGAGCTGCGACAATGCTACTCCGAAATGTCCTTCACCTTGTCAAAAAGGATGCATGTGTGCAAAGGGCCTATTGAGGAAGGGAAAACAATGCGTGCATCCTAGACAGTGCGCCGAAACCAGTGAGCTAGAAAACATAGCTATTTATAGCTGTCTTTAGATGTTGTAGCTATTTATATATTTCTAAAATTTATTATACATGCATAGTCAGGTATTGTTGCAATTCTCAGGGAGTTGCCAGATAGCTCAAGTAAAGACTCATAATTGGTACCTTGATAAAAAATAAGTAAAAGACGTTATACAGTGACTGTTCTTGATAGACTGGTGCACATTCTAAAATGATTATACAATGAAGTAGTTTCTCAGGATTATATGTACAACACAGTTGCATACCTTTTCAGATACCACGTGCTAGCAACGCCACATCAACAGCGTGTACCTGAAATGAACTGTTTCATTTAAACTATTCCGTTCATGCGCTCCAGTATTATATGCACATGTCTATTTCCTTATATAGTGGACATTCATTCAAAACGTTAGTCAATTTTATTGTTTTTTGTTCGTCTTCGTAATTAAATAAATTTGTTCGTAAATAAATTTTGAAGAATTAGCTGTGTAAATTAGAGAAAAACGCTGCGGCGGTTCCCCCGCTTAGCAGCGTGCTAGCTTCCTCAGGTCTACGACTTCATGTTCCAGCATTGGGCTAAAGCTTTTACAATTTGTCGCCATGTGACCCTTGCGAACCTAGCATTTATGCAGGAATGAAAATTCGCATACCGATTTTGCTAATGGAAAAAACTGTTGAACTAAACTACTAATCACGGTAAAAATCGAGACTGTATCGCTGCTAAACGAACACTGAAGAGTTTAAAATTTTGGGGACCGAGCTGACAGTTTTGCTGACAGCTCGGTGACAGGTCATTAGCAAACTGGGGGCTGACTTTTCCTTTTATTTTAGACTAAAGCTTCTAGAAAGTTCTAGAACTTTCTAGAAGCTTGCTATCTTTTGCACAGGGCCTGCAGCGGCTGGTTGAGCCAGCTGGGCCATTAAGGACCAAAATTAATGAGATTTGGACATTATTGCCCCTCAACTGACCCTTTTTTGATGGATTTTGGGTGCTGAAATTCTGCAAAACTTTGCGAAACTTTGGTTAACATGTAAACGTAACCAAAGGGGAAATACTACAAATTTTGGCTTGTGTTTCCAACTTTTACGCAATCTACGTAAGTTTCAAAGACTTAAAATGGGAATCTTGATATTCTACGTATTTGACTAGACATGTTTGGTTAATTTCTGCAATAATTTTAATTAGGGGAAATTAATTACGCCCCCTCCGAACTTTACATATGTGTTAAATGTTTGTCTTATTTTCCTCTGGAGAGGCGAACTTTTGTTGTCCTCCCTCTGTTGGACTAGGCCCAACAAAAGTTCACCTGAGGACAACCCTCAAGTACGTAGGAAAAAGAAAAAGGGACAGCAGTACACCTGACTGCTATACCGGTACAGTACAGTACACCGGTAGACAACCTCCTTCTCGGAGGAAAGAAAGAAAGGAGGAAAGTTAGTATAAAGGTTTTTTAGAAGTCCACTTTTAGGACTTTCCTTTTCAGTAAAGTAAGATTACGAAACAAAAGCTAATCTTACTAAAACATTTTCGTTTATAACTCATTCAATTTTGGGAGTTAGAACGTGGGGATTGCATTTTTGGAATTGGGAGAAAATTCTCTTTCTTATGAGCCTAAGTTGTGTCACTGACCAAAATTTCATTTCTTACGTAATAATTAGCTAATTAACATAAGATAAGCCTAACTAACACTGATTAACGTTATTAATGACAGATTAAGACCTAGGAACATTGTAAAACAAGAATTATTGCAAATAAACGTACTTAGGTACTTATTACCTTTAATTCCTTACGTACGGCATAATTATGGGATTATTTGACTATACCATCTTCTAATATATGTTATGAAACAATGAAAAATATTTTAAGACACTGCTAAAAGGTTTAACTGCATTTCTCCTCAATCAGTAGCATTTAGAGTTGTGCCCGGGCCTTGACTCGGGCCTCGGGCTCAGGCCGGGCCCGAGGCCGGGCCTGCACCGGGCCGGCCCGGGCCCGGTTGTTGGATCAGTAGGCCCGGCTCGGGCCCGGGCCCGGTCAGCCGCGCAGGCCCGGCCCGAGCCGGGCCTACCGGGCCTGCCGGGCCTTGGAGGCCCGGCCAGGCCGGTCGGGCCCGATGAGGCCCGGTCAAGTTTTTGTTGTGCAAATTTCATAATTTTCCAAATTCTCTGCATAAGGAAAGTCAAATTTAAGCTTCCAGGAGTTGTCTAAGTTGTAATAAATAGCACTAGCTATTGTTTGACACTGTTTTTGTATGCCGGGCCTTCACCGGGCCGACCGGGCCCACACCGGGCCGCCGGGCCCACCGGGCCTCGAATCGGGCCTCCGGGCCCGGGCCGGGAAATTTCTTAACAGCACAACTCTAGTAGCATTGAATTCTTTCCTGTGATAGTTCTATATTCCGATTTTTATGCTAGTACTGGAACTACTGTTCTTTTATGATTCTTCTTTTCTTATTAATCTCTAGCAATGGACAAGGAGAGTGACCGCACCCGGGTCACTGAGGGAAAGAACACCTGTCCTTTCAGAAAGGGGAACATCGGAATTGACCTTGGCATTATTATTGTAATCACCTCAAGCGTGATAATCATTATTTTGGGCTAACTAATCCTAACTAAGCTTGTAGGTGCCCTTCGTAAGGTGTTAGCGTTGGAATAAGTTTAAGCTTTTCCTCTCGTATTAGTTATAAGATGCTTATTTGGGGCTGGCAACTCTGATTTTAACAATCATACAATTACAATTAATTATAGCTTGGACACAGTATCAAAACTAAAACTTAACATAAGCAGGATCTTTAGGTCCCATTTTCTATAAGAACTTCTTTTGGAATGATGACCAATTAGAAACTGATTTTTTTAGCCACTTTTGACCACAAGATCTAAGTTATTCCATTACATATGTCATCTGTTTCTTCTTGGACCACCAACACTGATAGAAGTTGAACAATTGAAGCACTGGGGTGGGAGGATAATGCCAAAGTCCTCAACCTTTAAACGAAATTAGAGAGAAGTCGGTCTAAGAGAATCCAAATCATATTTTGCGCTCAGATACAAGAAAACTAAGCTGGTATAAACACATTGCATACCCAATATTACTGATTTCAAATCCATATGCCTATTCATAAACGTGTCACTACAGTTTGGGAGCAATTCAAACTTAAGCTTGGTTCGATTGTGCATGGGTGGCTCAATCGGTAGAGCTTTGGAATGGATAATACAAAGGTTGTGGGTTCGATCCCCACCTCAGGCCCGAATTTTTCCGGTCGGAGCTGCTGTAGCGACACGACATCCTTGTTTCTTTCTTTTGTTTAATATCTTATATTATTCTCTTTCCATTAAACCGCTAAATCAGGTTCTTGGCAATTATTAATGCATAGTGGTTCCAGTTTAACATTTCAGATATCTATGGTTCCTACTTTCAAATTTCACAATTAAATCCGTTATCCAATTTTTACACGGCGGCCTTTTTGCTAATCGAACACTTGTACTCTCTTCTGGAATAAAGAGAGCATCAAACATTTAAATTTGAGCTTTTTTGCCGCAATTGTCATGTTACTGTAACAGTCATTGTTATTAACTGTCGTTCACAGTCAGGCTGACAGCTAAAAGCAGTCAAACAATAAAATGTACAGGAATTCTGCGACTACCTACGTACGTATGTACTGCGAATTTTTCTTACCAATTTTTTTGCAATCATTTGGTAGCTATTTTATTACAACCCCTTCAAAAGAAGGGCCGCCACTCCAACAAAGACTCATAAAAGTGAGTTTAATGAACCGACTATATCCCTTGGCAGAAATTATTTTTGCAGCAATCTTCAACGGCTGGCAGAACGTAGCAGTCTTTTTTGTTTGCAAATTCCAACTCCAATAATTTACTTGTAAGGTTAGGGAGCAGACATTTTTAGCAAGTCAAATAAAAAACGGACTTTTTGTAATCATTTTGCGGGTGTAGCTCCCTCCAGAGTTAGTCTAGATGTTAATTTTTTGTCCTCTTTTTTTACGGCAATTTTTTACCTCAAAATACCCTGGTGAGCAACTATCTTTGAATTCTGCTGTCCATTATGCTCCAGCTATTTTTTGAAAGGACAATTTTGCAGACTTACACTTTTGCTAATGTACTGGCTGCCTAAGAACTTGCTTTTTGCAAGTGCAGAAAAAATTGTCAAAAATAATCATGTCGATTTCAGGGGGAGTACATGATCCAAACTTTCAGACAAAATGAACAAAATGAGTCATTTAGAATGGATAACACTTTTTTAAAGCAATGTAAAATTTGTAAAATTTTTACAAAATCTTTGAGTACGGTAACATATTTCTTCAACTGCAGCTAATTTTCTACAGCTAAATTGACTGAAATTTCTCACCCCTCCTGTAAAGGTTTGAGTTATACATTTTAGTGCAAAAGTTTGCAAATTTTACAGTGTGGCAAGCAAGGGTGTTATGTAACATTGTGCGATGCGTGAATTAGTGTACCCCTTTTCAGTGAAGATTTCTCACTATTTCAACAGGTTGTCAATTTTGAAAGCCTCAGACTTAAATAAATGTGACATGATTTTGAATTATGTTAACATACAGACAGCAGAGAAAAGAGTAGAGCCTTTTTCGTTATATATACCTGTTTTGGATTAGTTTTACATACACTGAAGTGCTCACAGTTTAGCCTGGAAAATTTTGAATTTCTATTTTCAGGATTTTTAATTTTCTGAATTCTAATTCCAGCTTTGTTCCAATTCCCCCCTTTTCCTCGCATATGGAGACAGGTTTACCTTTCAAAGGAACTGCAACAAAATATTCAATTGAGTGCGAAAATTGAATATCGGACCTTTAGAATGTAAAAGGCGAGAGCTCTTTAGTCCTACTTCTGTAGAAAAGTTTCACAGGTATTGTTGTCGTAGTTTTAGGAATTTTGAAAGAACTGGTTCCACAATTTTCTGTTTTTCTTCAGTCTTAAGAGGGACTAAGAGACGTGCCAAATTTGATACTCAGCGGCTTAATTTTGTCTAAAACTCCATCTTGCAATGGACGCAATTACGTGAAGGTATGCAAGCAGCCTAGATACTAAATTTTGGTATCACTCAAGTTGCTTTTTGCACAGTTCTAGAATATGTCTATGTTGC
>JASAND010025399.1:0-20475 GCA_030248195.1 Trissonchulus latispiculum
ATTATTAATACTTTGTTTAAATTTCTCAGAACACAAGTCACAAGTTGGAAAATTTATCTGCTTCGGGAGATCACCTTTGCCCCCAGGCCCAGACTGTCTGTACTTTGTAAACTTTCTTCGTTTTCAAATTTTTTTCTGGATTTTTTACGATACTTGTGCGGAGAACTGTTCAAGCTCGAGGGAGGACAGTCTTGAAAATGCTCAACGTTCTGTAGTTTCATACAGACTAGGGAACAGTCCTCATCATTAAGATAAAATGTAGACTCTTAGAAATTTATGCTAATTTCAGTTTGAAATGACAGCGCCGGCAAATGGAATGGCAATCAATTGGATCAGCGAAATTCCATTGGTTACAGCTGTGGAACCAGAATATCTGCCCTCCAGACCTCATCTGTGTCATTATTGTTTCGAGTTTACCACTTCTACCTCTCTGTCGTCCATTCACCGTTGCGATTCCTGTGAGCAGAGTTGGTACTGTTCCGAAGAGTGTCAGAAATCCGACTGGGTCGCCTGGCATCGCATGGAGTGTCAGCACTTTAAGAAGTCCAATTGGCATCGAGTGAATCGTCAATATTCCAAGTGTCAGCTTCACTGTTGCGTGGGAACAGCGGTCTTTGAGAAATTTGTTGTTAAGAAAACAGCACAGTCCTATTTTGTAATGATTCTGCGTCTGTTTTTTGATGCAAAAGGCTGGGAATTTGGCCGAGGTAAAGGGTCAGCTTTTTGGTCAATCCTTTAAGGATCTTCCAACAGGAAAGATTTTGAGCCGAAAATCGGATCAGACTAAGCTGATTAAACTGTTCGGTCAGACCTTTCCCAGCCTAGCTCTGACAGACTCGGATACTAAATTTCTGCGAAGAGTGATTCAAGTGGTTAAGGTGAACAGTCGCTTTCTGTATCACTATTCGATTACTGGAGAGCCTCGCATAGTTGGTAGATTTTTGGGCCTGGATTTGTCTTGTATTAAGCATAACTGTCGGGCCAACGCTGCCATGATCAACCATGGTAGAGAAGTTTTTGTCGTGCCCGAGTCGGATTCTGTGGATTTGTCTGATCCCAGTGCTGTTACTGTAAACTATTTTTCAGCACAGACTGATCCTTCAAAACAGTACGACGCTGCCGTCAATGTCTATGAGATTGACAGCTGTTCTTGTACCTACTGTCGTCTTCCAGTTAAAAGTTCCAGCTGGGGCTACGATATTGTCTGTTCCGCCTGTTCGGTTGCGTTTTCTGTTGATCTGGATCAAGGGATTGGCCGTCTCAAATGTGACCACTGTACCGCAGTTCTAGGTAACAAAGATTCTGTAGCCTTGAAAAACTTTTACGATCATATGACAGATATTTCGATTCTGGGTTCTCACGACTGTAATCATACTATACCTGCCTATAAGCTTTATGTGGCTCCAGTGCTACACTTGCTGAGTCCTCGAAATTTTTTTCGTTGGTTTGTACTAAGCATTTTAACGGATAAGTTGATGGTTAAGAAAGAATTGGTTCGACGTAATCAGATCCCGTCAGGTGCCCAGTGGTCGGGCAACGATGTTAAGGAATGGATAATGCAATGTTCAGCGGCCTGGGTTGATACAGACTTATACGAGAACCCGTATGTTCCGCAAAACCTCTGGCAATATTTGACGGCTGCATTCGTTGCTGCCAGCGAAAGCCAGTGGTCGGAGGCTGAAAAATATTTAAATAACACTCGTCGGACTGTGGAAAAATATTTTAAGCCGATTGGTGACCAAAAATTTCCTTTCTATCAAACCATTCGATATCTGAACCGATGCATTCTGATGCGTGGCGTGAAAGACAATTCGATAAGCAGGAAATTGTTCGCTTGGAATCGATATAAACCAGGTGTTAAATCTCTTGAATCTACTGGTATCGCCACTTCTCCTGATTTTGTTTCTCTCTACAACCTTTCAACTCAGTAAACTCAAATCATCCGTAGATCTGCTCTTGTTTTTTATTATGTTTTCTGTTTTAATTGCTTTGCTGATTGTAGTAGGTATATATTGCCTTGTTATAATTGTGTTGTCAGTTTTATTCGCCTTTTGACTTGGATTTTTTGTTTTTTTTGTAATGAAACCCGAAGATTGCCACTTTTCTCTTTGTTTTATCATTTTGTTGTTGCGTAATTTTTTTCTATTTATTTATATACGAGAAGTGTTGTATTAGGAATTTTGGTGTAACATTTACACAGTCACGCACGCCTAATTTTACACAGTCAGATTTACATTTCACAATAGAATACACAGCCAAATTTCCGAAATCTTTTAAAAAATACTAATACGGACTTTTCAAAAGCTCTAACTTTTAGCTGGAGCTGCCGCCCCTTGACCGGCTGGGTCGGGATCAGACATCTGCAGGAGGGGAAGTTCTGGGGGGGGGTGAGCCGAACCATATTTTTCCGGCTTTTTGCCCAAAAAACCGGAAAAATCTTGATTCTGGGTTGGGGGTGAGGGAACCCTCTGGGGGGTGAGCCCCAAGTCGGGGGGGGGGGTGTGAAACCCCCCAAGCCCCCCCCCCCCCCAAAGCACATGTATGGTCGGGATGCGTATGGTTTCTTTACTCTATCTTTGTGAACTCTATTTGTTACTATTGCTATTATGTATTTATTTATTTCTTTATAAACTATTTTTTGTAAGCTCCTTGGTGTTATATATATTGTTGTTGCTGTTTGTTACTTAGATATATAACGTTATTTGTATACCAATTGCTGCTTATATACCGTTTTCTGTAAGATGCAGTTTTCGACTTTCCCAGCTTTCGGGGACATCTATTGTTTTGTATGTGGGCAATATTCTCTGTAAGGCGTATAGATGTGACGGGAGTTGATCGCAAGGGAACGAAACGACATTTGTTTATTGAAAACGGGTGGTCAATTTCAAAAATACCTGATTGAAAAATTGTATACAGATTTCGTAGCAGTTTTAGAAAATTCATTCAGCCTAGCCTTGGTCCTCCATACACCCGTTCGTTTTATGCTGACTGGCATTTTGGGAATACCTTCGTAATTTACGTTAATACTTTCATTCGACTTTTATATATGTATATTATATGCCAGGTGTTGTTGGCGAACGTGCAAACGTGTAGCTTTTTATTTTCACGCTAAACTGTCTAAAAATAAGTCCGCAACACAAATTAAAATAACGTAACAAACAGTTTAGCTTTGCAGTAATGCATTACTAAAATTTGATTTGTAAATGTTTCACAACTCCTAATAAAAATACACACTGAAATTTAAACACACAGTATTTACACAGTCCCGATTTTGAAAAACCCTGGTTGTATTCCATGTTTATTTGTGTGGGTTATGTTTGAACGCTGTTACCTAAGGTCTTTAGGGGTTCTGCTTTTGGTTCTAACTTTATCTTTGTTTGTGCACTAGTTGAATTTCAAATAAAATTTGGATTTTGAGTTTTTGTTTAGCTTTGATAGTTTATATAGATAATGGACTATGCTTGTTTCAGTAGGCATTTATCAAAACCGACCTAATTAACCACCGGCCAGAACTGTACCGTATACTCCATAGCCCGTAGCAACCACTGTTGAGAGTCCTTAAAATAGCGTTTTTCCGTCTTTTGTTAGAGTGGCCAGTGGGAATTGGTTACGTACCTATATGTGTAGACAGTGACAACTAGACGACTCACCAGAATTGCTGAGAAGCGAGATTGCAACCTCTATAACATGCATAAATTAGGAATGCTTGGGCTTGGGTTTCCGATTCATTAGATGCTTTCATAAACAATTGTCACAGTCACCGTTTTTATGCAAGCAGTACTATAAAAGCGTTCCTCCGGAAAGCGTATATGGATAATGTTCTCGAAATCGTAGATGGGTGGAGCAGACATTTGCAGGAGGGCAAGTTGGGGGGGGGGGCGGTGAACCGGAGGCCAAAGGCCGCCGGAAAACCGGAAAAATCCGGATTCTTGGGGAAGGGTGAGGGACCCCTCTGGGGGGGCGTGTGAGTCTCAGGTCTGCTCCCTCAGGCACATGTACGGGGGAAGGGGGGGGGGGTAAGGCAAATTCCTAATTAAGTTTTCTTTCCCTGCAATGCATATTAAACATTTATAAAAGAACGTTTAGCTCCTGCATATTAAACATTATAAAAACGTTTAGGTAGTCCTTCGTCTCGAAATCGGTATCAACTACATTTGTACTATGTAAACGTTTTTGGCACGATCAAAATTGTTTACTATTCCTGTGGTTTGGTGGTGTCTGCTAGAGTTGTGCCGTTAAGAACTTTTCCGGGCCGGGCCCGGGCCCAATTCAACCGGGCCCGGGCCCGGCGGCACAATTCAAGGCCCGGTAGACCCGGCGAGCCCGGCGGCCCGGTGTAGGTCCGGTCGGCCCGGTGAAGGCCCTGTATACAAAAACCAGTGCCAAACAAGAGTTAGTGCTGTTTATCACACCTTAGACAACTCGTGGAAGCTTAAATTGGACTTTCTGGTGTAGAAATTATGGAAAAAAGTAGAAATATGTATAGCAAAATTTTGACCGGGCCTAGCCGGGCCTCTAAGGCCCGGCAGGCCCCGTAGGCCCGGCTTGGGCCGGGCCTTCGCTGCAGACCGAGCCCGGCCCGGGGCCCGAGGCCCGATTCAAGGCCCGGGCACAACTCTAGTGTCTACTGTCTGGCATGAGCTGTTTGCACTTTTGCATCTTTTGATGACACGAAAAATAGCTTTGATGTTTCAGTCATTAAAATCGTAGAAATGCTTTCGAAATAGAATAGCATTTCGGTCTTCCCATCAAATTATTTCCTTCCCCTAAATTTTTCTGGCAACGCGAATTTTAGTGGTGTATATATGAATGGAACATCTAGAAGAGGAACAGTCTTTGTTCGAAGTGTGTAGCAAGAGTGCATTATGATAAGAGTGAGTGTCCAGACTAGGCTCCCCTACCAGCCATGCTCGCCATGCCATATATCAAATGCATTAGCCCGCTACGTTAGTTTTCTAAGATTCGAAGCAAGCAGTCGCAAATTACAAACAGGCGTTATGTTTTCGAGCTGCGACACGTAAACACACAAGCATAGAGTGAGCATTGTGAACTGGATACTCATTTGCAGGGGGGGGGGGTCACTAGGTACGGAATTGCGGGGGAAGGGGGTAGGCCGTTAGCATGAAGAGCAATGTGAGCGTGGCTCGCAAACTAAAACTAGAGTCTTGTAATGTCACTCTTACGTACCCTTCACTGAACAACTCCTATTCAACTGGAATCATTTTAGTGGTGTAGGTGAAGTGAAGGTGTGTCGGCCCCACTTTTTGCGTTCACCACCACTTTTTCGGAGCTCCCACTTTCGTTCCGCAGTGTCCGTATGCGCCTATGTACACGCTTTTTAGGCGGTCGGCCAAAATGTTTGTGGACAATACAATTCTAAGCTTAAAAAGAGCGGTATTTTGCAGCTCTAATGCTAAATTTTATCTGAGATAAAAAGGATATCGGATATGTATATTTGTTCCCTGGTCTTGTCTTGCCCCCTCCCTACTTTTCGGTACCCGCCCGCGTCCACCACTTTGAAAGCCCTAAAATGCTTGGCCTACTTGGCCTACTGTCCTTGCACTGGGCCTGGCTTTTAGCTGTCACTTGATATATATGCAAGAGTACATAATAACTAAGAGTGTGACAGACAAGCGTCCCACTCTTAGTTATTAGGCTGCAGACATCATCTGCACAATAACGGCCTACCCCCCCCCCCACAAATGAGTACCTGGTGACCCCCCCCCACAACTGAGTACCAGGTACACAATTGTGTACCAGCACTCGCTTGTATGTTTACATGTTGAAGCTCAAAAGTGGCCAACTGCTGATAGAATGTTTTTGGCTTCAACATGTAAATATACAAGCGAGTGCTGGTACACAATTGTGTACCTGGTACTCAGTTGTGGGGGGATCCGGGTACTCAGTTGTTGGGGAGGGTAGGCCGTTATTGTGCAGATGATATCTGCAGCCTAATAAGTAAGAGTGGGACGCTTGTCACACTCTTAGTTATTGATATGTGTGACTTTTCTAAATTTGAAAGATTTTTCGAGAAAGCCACATTTTGACCCAAAATTACGACAGCTGCCACTTACAGAGGATTATCCGCGCCTTTTATACCACGAAATCTATTCCAGCTTAGGGCTTATACTATGACATGTAGATTAACAAAAAACTTCTGTTATATAATTTCAGTTTGAAATGACAGTGCCGGCTAATGAAATGGCGCAAATCAAATGGATCAGCGAAATCCCATTGGTAACAGCTGTGGAGCCCAAATATTTGGACTCACAAAAGCATCTATGTCATTATTGTTTCGAGTTTACTACTGCCACTTCTCTGTCGTCCATTCACCGTTGTGATGGATGTGAGCAGAGTTGGTACTGTTCCGAAGAGTGTCAGAAATCGGACTGGGACGCCTGGCATCGCATGGAGTGTCAGCACTTTAAGAAGGCCAATTGGCAAGTCTTCCAAAGTGGTGGAACAACGGTGGTCGATAAATTTGTGGTGCTGAAGACGGCTCGGTCCTATTTTACTATGATACTACGACTGGTTTTGATGCAAAAGGCTGGCAAACTGGCGGACGTAAGGGGGCAGAGATTCGGTCGATCCTTTGGAGATTTGCCGACTGGAAACGTTCTGAGTCGAAAATCTGATCAGTGTAAGCTGATTAAACTGTTCGCAAAAATTTTCTCCACACTAACCCTGACCGAATCGGATACTCAATTTCTGCGAAGAGCGGTCCAGGTGGTTAAAGTGAACAGTCGATTACTGTATCAGTACTCGATTGCTGGAAAGCCCTTGCTGATTGGCAGATTTCTGGGTCTGGATTTGTCTTGCTACAGACACAGCTGCAGGGCCAACGCTGCCATGATAAGCCAGGGTAGGGAACTGTTTGTTGTTCCTGAGAATGATTCTGTAGATTTGACTGATCTCAACTCTGTAAGGATTAACTATTTTGTGGAGAATGTTGATCCTAAGACTCAGTACAGTGCTGCCGCAGATGTCTATGAGATTGCCAGCTGTCCTTGTACCTACTGTCGTCATCCCTACAAAAGCCATTTCTGGGCCTACAGTGTCAACTGTTCCACCTGTTCGCTTGCCTTCTCTGTTCACGTGAAGAAGGGAGTGGATACTGTAAAGTGTACCAACTGTAGTGCTCTGTTGAATGCTCAGGATACGGTAGCCCTGAGGAATTTTTATCGACAGGCAAAGGATGTTGTTGCCAATGAGCCCAAACTGCACTATCTACCTCTCTATAAGCGGTATGTGGCTCCTGTGCTGCACCTGCTCACACCTCGTACTGTTTTTCTATGGATCATCTTGAGTTCATCAACGGTCTCGCTGATTCGCATGAAAGAATTGGCCTCGAATAATACGATTCCGGCGTGTGCCTTGTGGACGGGGGAGGATATCGGGGAATGGATACTGGAGTGCTCAGCGGCCTGGGTTGATACAGACCTATATGAGAACCCGAATGTTCCCCAAAATCTCTGGCAATATTTGACGGCTGCTTTCGTTGCTTCTGCCGAAAGCCAGTGGCCGACTGCGGAAGAATATTTGAATAAGGCTCGTCGGGTTGTGGAAAAATACTTCCGACCGATTGGTGAACAGAAGTTTCCTTTCTGTCAAACTATTCGATATCTGAATCGATGCACTTTGATGAGAGGCGTGAAAGACAGTTCAATTGGCTCACATCTGTTTGGTTGGAGTCGATATAAGCCAGGTGTTAAATCTCTTGAGTCTACCGGTATCACGAGTTCGCTTGATTTTGCATCACTTTTTCACCTTTCTACTCAGTAACTCAACTCGTAAAATTAGATCTGCTGTAGTTTTTAGGCTGGTTTTTGTTTTTAGTGTTTTGCTGATTGTAATTACATATATGATGCATTTTTATTACAATACAATACAATGAGAGAAATAAGATTTTATGTTTAATCGTATTTCTAGCTGTTTCAAATTTTATTGTTTCATACATGGACGTGCTCAATTTGTGACTACTTCGATATTGACGTTTATATTTTTATATTATATACGTTATATTTTTGTTCATTTTATCTTTGTTTTAATGCATGTTTGAATGTTTTATGCGTTTATGTCTGTGATTAAATAATTCCTTGGAAATGTCTTAAGACTTCATGGGGTATGGAATGTTATCAGCCGCTCTCCTCACAAATTTCAGAGATGTGATCATTTCAGAGTAAATTTTAAAATTTACTAGATATTCATAAAACTTGCTTTGAAAAGATTTAGTAGTAATGGTTTCTGTTTTCGTTGAATACCCCTTTCAATTTTGTTAGCTGGCGATAAAGTTGGAAACATGAACCGGAAATGAATTGAGTACATTTCAAAAAGCTATAAGTTTAGGTGTTTCGTTCAAGATTGGGCAACACGAACAGGGCGTATTGGTGCAACCTTTGGTGATCTTCCATTTTTTATGACTACGAAGTGGCGTATTATTAACACACTTACGCGAGATCTGTACGCCGGTGTTTGGGTTCAGTTCGTGGCCCAGAATTGACGGGTTTTGACGGAGGGTTCGGGGTGGGAAGGAATTTTTTGTATTTTCAGTGTTTTTATTTTTTAATCTCAGTTATTACGTCTCAGGTGTGTCCTACAATTTCTATTTCTATTTGTTTAACGATTTTGTTCGATCTTGACTGTTTTCGATTAAACTGTATTAAATGGAGTTCAGGAGTTTGTGTTAAATTTGAATGTTCCGCGTGCTGCCGTATGTAGTAAGATTTGGAGATTTCGGTATACTCTGACTTAACGTAGGTCCGAGGTAGTGTTTGTCGCCGGTCTGAAAATTCTGTGAGGCCGGTCCGGCGTACTTTTTGCAGACCGGCCGAATCTGCCTTCTCATCCTTATTTTCCCTCAAAAAAGTAAAAATTCAATTCAAAATCAACATACTGTTCCCCCTACTGGTTTACTGGTTTTTAAGTTCTTAAGGTGCTGGTTCGGGTATTTTATTTGCAGCAAATTTTGAAAGACTGTAATTTGCTCAATTTTTGGTGTTCAACGATAATTTTTACATCATTTCAAAGCTTAGAATGTGCTTGTTACAGTATAGCTGTAACTATAGGTACAGTATAGCTGTCTCATTTCAACTCTTCGGCTTGAACAACATGAAATTTGAACAACAACTTGCAATAAAATGAAAACAATTTTTGAACATGGATTTCTCGAAGTGTGGGAAAGCTAAAGAAAAGCTACCAGTTTAGGCTTCAAAAGAAACATCTTCCCGAGGGCTGTTTTTCTGAAATTGTTTAACGAGTAAAGAATTTCAAGATTTTGAGAAAAACGTAAATTTTGTTCGATTTTCTGGACGCTTATTTCTCTCGAACTGAAAGACAAAACGCAAAACCATGAAAAATAGCCATTGTCAATGCCATCGGCAATGTGAAACCTAACAATTGGCGACCTAATTGTAAAGTTGAATAAATAAAAATATGTTTAATGAGATAAGAAGATTATAAATCATTTAAAGCATCCGTGATGCTGCTTCAATAGCTTAAAATGAGACAGATGGCCTCAGGGCCATCTGCAACAGGCGAGCAAAAAGCAGCAGCCAGAATAAGCATAACACAATTAATAATCCAGTAGGCTGAGAGCAAACGGAGAAGACCTACTAACCAGCAAGAGTTCAAAACCGAAGACAAACTGAAAAGCCTGAAGAGCTTCTCGCAGCCAAAAGCCAAAAGTACAAAGTATAACGAATTACTCAGGTAATTCCTTGAAAACAAACTCAAGACTATTCGTATTTGCTCGCACATCTGCGAGAAATAAAATGCAATGTAGCCATTGCTAAAACAACTAGCAAATTCCAAGAATTACGAATGTGATACCCAAGATAAAATAAACTTAAACCTACATAGCCTAAGCAAACATAAAAACCACAAGACTAAGCGAACTAGAAACAGAAACAAAACGTTAGGTTAAAAGTTTCAAAAGACTAACCTAGAGGAGGGAGCATCACATACCTTCCCCCTTCGAAAGAAGGATCGTCTCCTGACGATCTATGAACACAAGGAATCACTCAGGTGAAATACAATATAAAACAACTGCTCAGGCAGTCACAAAACAGAACACATACCAAAAACGGCGTCTCAGGATGATTATATAGCAAAACAATACCAAAATAAGATTATCATAATTTCAAGAACATATTGATGACTTAAAAAAAGTTAAACTAAGGAAAGTTTAGTTTGCTTGCAGGTTCTACCCTCTCAGTTCTTCCTTATCAAACAGTTTAGTTTCCAAGAGGTGAGATCTTCGATCATAATGTTCATGTTCAGTGTTCAACAGGCTAAAGTCACACCAGAAGATGAAATAATCATTGAATATAATCATTCAACAATAGTAAGGGGTAAGGATCAGGTGGAGCCGTTAATAAAGACAGCAATTATCATGAAAATAAGAAATAGAAGATCGCACATAAGAATATAGGTTGTCAATTCAAGCAAAATAATTAAATTCCATCCGGTTCCACAAGTCCCAGGATTCATGGTCATTGAGAGCAAAGGATCGACGGGCTACGAAGAAAACCATAGTAACAACAGTTAAACAAGCCAACGAAATGATTACTCTGAAATAGTGGAATAGAATACTTCCAACGGCACATCCCGATAGTAGACGAAGATCATGTGGTCCAGTCACCAACAGCTCAGGCCGCTGGCGGCGCCTAGCAAACCAGAGCTACTTCGTGTGCCAAGTTCGGTAGAATTGGCACAGTACTAAACTCCAGCGCTGGCGACTGCAAAGGAGATGCGCCAACGATCTGCGCAGGCAGATGTTGAACTAAGTCCTCCTGGTACTGATTTCTTCACCATTCAGCTCTTCAAAATCCGACTGTGAATTACTAGTAAAACGTGCTGGTGGCACAGCCACAGATGGTCCAGCTGCACCAGAGGATAGGTCATCAAGGGCTGAGTCAGTAGCAACCTCCGGGTAACCACCGGGGGGTGACAGACCGGAATTGGCCAGGGCAGGGGCCCCAGCGTCGACTTCAAAGGCGATATCAGCAACCACATGATCGGGGATTGCGAGTTCATCCGACTCGGTTGAGTCTGCGGGCACTCCTAGGTCACGCTCTCGGAATCCTCGTCTTGAAGTGTATTTGATCTCCATCCACCGGCAACCATCATCGGTATGTTGGTGTGGCCGAAAGTCTGAAATATGATGCAAATATGTAGTTTAAGTTTAATTATAAGCTAATCAGGAGTCTGTACACAAAATAAGGACATACGCACATAACATATAAAACAAAAATAAGAACAAGACAATTTTCTCAGCAGATAGGTGAATACATATAGACAGATATATACAAAATTACTCAACTAAATAACACGACAGATGGATACAAAGACACTAAATTTAAAATCGTGAAAATTAAACAATACACTTAAAAATATTTAAATGCCATAAATACGCAACATGTAAAAGAGTACGTAAAATGATATATGTCCAAGCACAAAACAACAGTGACGATGGCACAGCACACAAAACTACTATATCTTAGGATCAAACACATGCACACATGTCAGATCAGTCATGACACAAAAAATGTCCTAAATTACATGTATACGTAACAAATGCCGTTAAAAGATGCAAATAATAAGAAAACTTGTTAGCACGCCATGGAATTCAATATCAGGCCGATAAATGGAATATTAACTGTCAAATAGTACACTCATAATAGCTAAAATAGCACGTCACATTTAACAAATATGCTATTACAAAAAATGTGGCAAAACGTTGTCAAATTGCACTACCAACCCTTTGCTTGGTGTACAGCTCAGGCTGTGAATCAAGACAAAATTGAGAAAACAAACTACAACCAGATACAGTACAAAAGAAAGCCAAATCCAGGTAAACCAAAGATCACAACAACATGCAGTCTTGACAATTGGAGGAGGCTCAGGTGGCGGCCTGGGTCGATACCCACAAGTAATATCACAAGAAAGGCTCTCTTCAGACATCAGCATTGCCCCACAAAGCATTGGAGGCTGCAGTTTTAACAATACGGTAACACATCGACAATTTAGTCCAGCAATAACTTCTCCACCATGACCAAAGTTAAATACTTCTGCAACCACATGTTGCTGGAACAAGGGATAGTCGTAGTTACTCTCTTCAATAGGAGGACTCTCTGAGGATCTGTTGATGGCGGAAGTTTTAAAGTTTTCCACGTTAACAGAGACCTCATGGTCTGACTGCACTGAACCATATAATTCCGCTATGATGCGTTCTTCCTGATTAGTCCTTGATTCCCAATACCCGTCTGTTCTGTTCGATCTGGAACTGTCCTCGGAGCGCAATCTATCCTTGAATGCGACCTCCACTTGATGCAGAGTGAATGTAGTACCAAAATGATTACCAGTTATCCAACAACCGCTTACTAAGCAGCGAGCATCTTCTTTGTTGAATTCGATTCCCAAAAATTGTTCCTGCTGATTACAGTCAACAAGCAGCACTACTTTGCTCTCCCTGCTTGAGATCAAAGAATCTTCGCATTTTGATAAATACAAGTTATCAGCATCAAACAAACCATTACAGCCATCCGTTAGCACAGACTTAGAAATGTTCACGGGACTTCCTTCCACTTTGCCAACTGAAAAGGTTTCAGGACAACCAATTTCCTCAGGGGAACCTTGCACTGAGCATGTAATAATCTCATTGTCGTGGTCCAACCAGTTTCCCATTACTGGATGAATGCATTTTCCTATTGCGGTTTCAGGGTTGCTTCTGGTTGGTGAATATGCTAATCCTTTTCCTTTTTCAGGAAGACTGTTAAGGCAAGGTGTTCCATTTGTTTGGTATACGAAGTTAAGATCAGAGTAATCTAAATTATGACAGTAGTCAGAATTGCTTACCTTTTTGTTACGATAGTTTTGAGATGATAGCAAGCAGAACCTTGAAGGATCCATTGCAGCAGACTCAGTCTCATACCGGGCTATATCGCTGTCCGCCAAGAAGCCATTGCTCCCCACCATACAGCTTGAACTCACCTTGGTGCCAAATTGTCTTTCAGATGCTTTGGAGTTTTCACTCGAACTCCCAGAATTAGGTGTATCGACACGGCCATACATTGTTTTACTATCCATGGACCACTTGCGAATCCCATCAATTTCTTGTCCGGAGACAAGGTTGCTATGGCCTCTGGGCCTTTGATTCCAGCTTGACCTTCTCGGACCTTTTTCACTAGCATATCTGAGACTCTCCACTTGACGGTTCAAGTTTTCAACTAGTCGCAGAATCTCCGCCGTTTCACTGGGCTCACAGGTTTTACGCTCCGGAATGTTAAAAGGTTGTGCCATTAACTCACTGTCTTCATGCAACCATTGTTTCGCCGTTAGAGTCTGGAATCGTGACAATGTTTCTGACTGTACGTAGCTTGCCAAATTAGTCGGATTCGATCCCGAGTTAAATCCAAGAATGTCCACATTTCTGTACGGGCTACTTGTACTCTGTCCATGCGGATAGCCACAAAATCCTTTGAGCAGAGAAAGATCAAGTTTCCCAGATACCAGTAGATTCGCCTCATGTCGCTTCGCTAGTTTTACAGCTTCTTCGAAGGTTTCCGGGTCCGAGAAAAGGACTAGCTGCTGTATGCAGTTTACCAAATTATTGACAAAGAAATCCTTCATCAGTATCTTCTGCGCCTCCAATCCAATGTTAGGATAAGCATTCCTAACCAATTTCTGAATTGCTAAGGCAAAGTCAGAAACGGTTTCCCCAGCGAGTTGCTTCCTTTCGCGGAGTTGCACAGCACTGAGTTTAACCAATACTTCAGTCTTCAAAAGTGACAGTAACTTACCTTTAAGGTCTGCATAAGTGCGCTTTTCCTCAGAGCTCAGGCTCTGGTACGCCTCTAAGGCACCTTCTCGCAAGTAGGCAGGCAAAGTCTTTGCCATCTTGTCTTCGTTCCAGGAGCTGGCTTGTGCCAAAAGTTCAAACATTACCAGGAATTCTGAGAAGTCCTCGCCCAACCGGCCAGCGAACGGTTCCAAAACAATAGGTGCATCCCTCTCTAACGCGCTTTCTAGACAGTCGAGTTTTTGCATGGTCGAGTGTTCCAAAAATTCCAATCGTTTTTGCAGCTGCCTCAGGGCAGCCTGCTGTTGCGATAGAATTTCATTCACTGACCATTGATAGTTCGCAGGCTTGCCTTGTTCCTTTTCCGTTTCAACAGCATCCCCAAAACTATCGGCCATGACCCGAAAGAGCTTACCTCGCCTAAAATATTAAATGAAATTAAATGAAAAATTAATCAACTAACAACAACAAAACAACCAAGTTAGCTATTACGTGATATACGAAGTATTGGGCTGCTTAGACTTCGCCCTTGCCAGAATATTTAGAGAAAAATACACGGGAAAAAGAAAAATACTATACAAGAAAAACAAAACCTGCTGCCAAAATTCCGTGGCAGAAAAATAGGGAGAACTAGCCAAACATGCTGCAAAACTAGACCTAAAATCCGTAGGTCGAAATAAAGTGACTGCCATGTCCGTGGCAGAAGAGTCCTAGACCGAATCCGCGGCAAATCAAAGACACAGAAAACAGCTGCCAAGTCCGTGGCAGAAAAACGGAAAAGTACAAAAAAACAAGCGAACAGAAAAAACAGTTAATTAGGCTGCGAGCGTAGGCAGGGTAGGAGTAGAACCTTCCCCTACCCTACTCGCAGCGCCATTTGTGAAACCTAACAATTGGCGACCTAATTGTAAAGTTGAATAAATAAAAATATGTTTAATGAGATAAGAAGATTATAAATCATTTAAAGCATCCGTGATGCTGCTTCAATAGCTTAAAATGAGACAGATGGCCTCAGGGCCATCTGCAACAGGCGAGCAAAAAGCAGCAGCCAGAATAAGCATAACACAATTAATAATCCAGTAGGCTGAGAGCAAACGGAGAAGACCTACTAACCAGCAAGAGTTCAAAACCGAAGACAAACTGAAAAGCCTGAAGAGCTTCTCGCAGTCAAAAGCCAAAAGTACAAAGTATAACGAATTACTCAGGTAATTCCTTGAAAACAAACTCAAGACTATTCGTATTTGCTCGCACATCTGCGAGAAATAAAATGCAATGTAGCCATTGCTAAAACAACTAGCAAATTCCAAGAATTACGAATGTGATACCCAAGATAAAATAAACTTAAACCTACATAGCCTAAGCAAACATAAAAACCACAAGACTAAGCGAACTAGAAACAGAAACAAAACGTTAGGTTAAAAGTTTCAAAAGACTAACCTAGAGGAGGGAGCATCACAGCAATTGTCTCAAAAATACGGATGTAAAGCCGTTTTTTAACTGATTGCATGGGTTGAGAGATATCCGTGTTCAAAACAATCTAGTTGAGATTTTCAAAATTTCACATTTTCGCTGCTGTGTGAATGCTCAGAAGCCGCAGAGAGTTCTCCGTTGGACATGGCATGTGCTTTAGGACTGCAAATATGGATAATACTTGACCGTCGGACCAACGCTGTTGAAGCTGTCGAAATCTTGCAATATTTGATTTTTCAAAAAATGGCCGGTTTTGGACCACGAAAATCAATTTTCGCTGTTATCTCTTAAACCTTAACGAATCGAGAATACTCTCGAGTTCGGAACCAATTTGCACCGTTGATCAGACTGATGCCCTGGGCTGGGGGCACCTGTGATGATCTCCATTTAATGAGGTCCGCGTCCATCGGATTTCTCACGGAAGTGGTTCTAGCCCCCCCCCCCCCCCTCATTAAGCGTCATGAACTCTAGCCATCGTTTTTAGGTCTTAGACCTAGCAGTCTGCATTTTTAGTGTTGTTTCAAGTATCACTAGGGGATTTTAGTTCCCTTTGTAGTTGGTAGGTAGTTTAGATAATTTCGGTTTCAGTCGGTGGTTGCAAATTCAGTTTAAGTTTCGGAACACAAAATTGTTTCAGTTTCATTTCATTCAAAAAACTGCAGTTTCTTGCCTTAACAAATAATATAAAACATTAATTGATGATTGTTTGTGCTCCCACTGCGGAATATTTACGAAATTTCTGCTTAAAACCTAATATCAAGAGTGCATAATTGCACTAAATATAAGAAGAAGAGTAAGTCACTTGCGTAACCGTGCTCCGACCACAATACGTGAATTGTTTGTTGAATTGGGGGGGGGTCGATAAGCATACCCCATCCCCGTTTGGTGAAGGAGGGGGGGTAGCAAGAGAGGAACCCGTTTGATGGGAGGTATGCAAAAGGGTCCCCGTTTGGTGGGGAATGGGGAGGTGGTGGTAGGCAGAAGAGGGTCCCCGTTTGGGAGGGGGTCCCCAAGTTTGGGTTGAATCTGATTGGCTGTTGGCGACCCCCACCCCACCCCTCCAAACGGGGACTCCTTTTGCATACCCTCGCCCCACCAAACGGGGATCTTTTCTTGCTATCCCTCCCACCAAACGGGACATGTGCAGGAGGGGAAGTTCTGGGGGGGGGGGGTGAAGAAACCGGATTTTTCCGGTTTTTTACCGGAAAAATCCGGATTCTGGGGGGGGGGGGTGAGGGGATTCTTCGGGGGGGGGGTGAGCTCAGGTCTGGGGGGGGGTGAAACCCCCCCCCCCAAGCACACGTATGGTGGGGATTGACTGCCCAGGGCTGACCTCTCCAAGGCCCCGATGCATCCAAATATTAACGCGATTGAAATATTCAAATCAAATTCGAATTGTACACATAAATGCATCGTACAAATACAATATATTATAAATATTAATAATGCAAACAAAGCAACAAAATATATACCATAAAGCCCGGTTTATACTTGTCCGTTTGTCCGTTTGGGCGTTTGGGCGTTTGACCGTTTGGTCGTAGACTCAATTGAAATGAAGTTGTCCGTTTGTCCGTATGGGGGTGTCCGTTTGGCCGTAAGAAAAGTTGAGCAGTGTTGAACATTTTCTTACGCCCAAACGGACAGACGGCCAAACGGACAAGTATAAACCGGGCTTAACATCAAAAACAAAGGAAAACAACAGCAACAGTATTTAGCAACATATTAATAGCAACATATATATATATATATATAAGCAACATGCAAAGCACACCTACCCAAATTTCCCCAAAACATGCGGATTGCTTCTAAAGCCACTGAGAAAAAAATTTCCCGGTTTTGCTAACTTTTGCCTTTGGACAATATACGTATACAACAACTGAAAAACACACAAAAACAGCTACAAGCAGCAAGCAGACAGATTGGTAACTTACATAATTAATAACAACAAAAAACATGATCGAAAAACCAGATAGCCTCATTGAATAGAAAGCTGAAACAAAGAACCAAAATCAGGCGAAGTCAGGATTCCAGTTGCTTCAAGAGATTCAGCACCCGGTCTATAGCGAAACCATTCATACAGCTTAAACTTGGCAGGATTCTTCTTCTTAACACTGCCCATCAGAATACAGCGACCCAGATATCGAATGGTTTGGAAAAAGGGGAATTTCTGTTCACCAATTCGACTGAAATATTTTTCTACAATCCACCGGGCCTTATCCAGATAGTTCTCGGCCTCCGACCACTGGTGCTCGCTGGCGGCAATGAAAGCAGCCGTCAGATATTGCCAGAGGTTCTGCGGAACATACGGGTTCTCGTATAGGTCGGTATCGGCCCAGGCCGCTGCGCTTTCCTGTATCCATTTCTTGGCGTCTTGGGTGGTCCATGAAACCATTAGCGGTATCATATCTCGCCGTGCCAGCTCTCGGATCATGATCAACTGTTTCGTGGCAGCGCAAAGGATTCGCCATCGAAAATAGGTCTGTCGGCTGAGCAGGTGGAGCACCGGCGCCACATAAACTGGGTAGGCAGCCGTAAAGGGAGCCTCCTGGTAACAGGTCATCAGTTGAGGCATGAGCTGGAAAAAGCGGCGCAGCGCCACAGAATCCTCGGCAGTGACGGGATCACGGCAGTTATCGCATCGCAGCTGACAGCCGGCTGTCGGATCCACCGGAAACATGGCCGTACAGGTGGGACAGATGATATCGAAAGCTTCCAGATAGCCTTCTTCGGAAGGTGAGCAGTAGCTGCAAGGACAGCTGGTAATCTCATAGACAGTATTGGCAGCATCATGCTGAGTTTGAGGGTCAAGCTGTTCCAGAAAATAATTCACAGTCACGGAGGTGGGATCAGACAAATCCAGGGAATCCGAGTCGGGAATCACGAAAACCTCTCTACCCCGGCTGATCATTGCAGCGTTGGCCCGACAGTTGTGCTTAATACAGCACAAATCTAGGCCCAGAAATCTACCAACTATGATAGGCTCTCCAGTAATCGAATAGTGATACAACAATCGACTGTTAACTTTTACAATCTGCAATGCTCTTCGAAGAAATTGAGTGTCAGACTCCTTCAGGATTACCGTTGGAAAAATTTTACTGAACAATTTCGTGAGCTTAGTCTGGTCCGATTTCGCCGCCAAAACCTTTCCCGTCGGCAAATCCTTAAAGGTTCGACCAAATCTCTGACCCTTTACGTCCGCCAAATTTCCAGCCTTTTGCATCAAAAACAGCCGGAGAATCATAACAAAATAGGACCTCGCCGTTTCCATAAGGACAAATTTATCGACCACCGTTGTTCCCCCACTCTGGAAGACTTGCCAGTTGGCCTTCTTAAAGTGCTGACACTCCGCGCGATGCCAGGCGGCCCAGTCGGATTTCTGACACTCCTCCGAACAGTACCAACTCTGCTCACACGAATCGCAACGGTGAATGGACGACAGAGAGGTAGAAGTCGTAAACTCAAAGCAATAATGACAGAGGTGTTGCTTGGATGGCAAATATTTCGGCTCAACCACAGTTACTAATGGTATCTCTCTGATCATGCTTTGCTTGGTGGCCTTTTCCCCTTGGACAGCCATTTGGGCTAAAAACAAAAACTAACATTCAACGGGCCAGTATAAAAAGCGGACGCGGAAACGTCTTAAGACGCGGGGTATAAAAAGCGGACGCGGACGTAAGGTATAAAACGCGGACGCGGACGTAAGGTATAAAACGCGGACGCGAACGCGGGTATAATTTGCGGACGCGGATGCAAGGTATAAAACGCGGACGCGGACGTGAAGTATAAAACACGGACCCAAAACGGACGCTAATATTATCTGCTTGCAACATAAAGTAATCAGGTTTCATAAGTGAGTTTTACACAAAGAAGCACTTCTAATAGAAAAATATTTCACTCTCACTTTCACTCAGGTTTTACATACCCTGGGGTTACCCTGAAGCTTTTGGGGTTAGGTTAACCTTAAAAACTATAAAATATGAAACTGCGAGCGAAATGTAAAAACTACGAACGAAATCTTGTTGAAATTACAAGAAGCAATCTTTTCTACATCTACGACTTGTACAAAAGCTTTGTTCTATATATCATCCACAAAAAAGATTCCCCCAGTTTCTGCGACAAATTCTAAGGAAGTTTTCCCGCATTGATCTAAACTAGTTGAAAGAATTAAAATTAACTCAATCCTTTTTGTATAAGGGTAGAAGACTTAACCAGATTATTTCAGTTAATTTGTTTGGTGAAACTAGTCAACAATTTCGTTCAACTAGCCCTATTTCGTGAAACATTAAAATGGTTCGATTAAGTGCTAATTTTAGTCTAATTCGTTTAAATCTAAAATCTAAAATAAATCTAATCTTTAATGAAATAGGGCCACAGAAAACTTAAAAATTTTCCAATGTTTTGTATTAAAGTTAAAACTTTTTTAAAACTTAGAAAACTTAGTTAAAACTCAGATGTTGACAAACAGCAAAAATGTCCAGCATCATCGATGCTAACGAAAAAATAAAAATTCAAAATACATATTTTAAAAAATTAAACATTTTACAAAATTTTTTATAAAATATATAATACATGTTGTGAAAACCGATAAACCAATAAAATTTTCGAATTTAATTTTTTATATCACTGTGCTCTTCCTAACATTCTACATTCATATATAAGCAGCACCGAGCCAACCAGCTCTAATGTGAGATGAGGGATTATGGAATCTGTGGCCCTATTTCTTTAAAGGTTAGATTAGACTTATTTTAGATTTTATTTTATTTTAAATTTTTGATTTCGGATTATATAGATTAAAATTAGCACTTAATCGTACCATTGTAATGTTTAACGAAATAGTCTTCTACCCTTGTACAAAAAGGATTGAGTTAATTTTAATTCTTTCAACTAGTTCAAATCAATGCGGGACAACTTCCTTACAATTTCTCGCAGAAACTGGGGAATCTTTTTTGTGGATGATACATAGAACAAAGGTTTTGTACAAGTCGTAGATGTAGAAAAGATTGCGTCTTGTAATTTCTACAAGATTTCGTTCGTAGTTTTTACATTTGGCTCGCAGTTTCATATTTTATAGTTTTTAAGGTTAGCCTAACCCCAAAAACTTCAGGGTAACCCCAGGGTATGTGAAACCTGAGTGAAAGTGAGAGTGAAATATTTTTCTATTAGAAGTGCTTCTTTGTGTAAAACTCACTTATGACCTGATTACTTTA
>JASAND010025401.1:0-14850 GCA_030248195.1 Trissonchulus latispiculum
GTCTAGGTAGTGCGCTGACACGCACTACCTGACTAGCTATGACTGATGGGGAGAGACAAAGGTTCGCGCCCTCATATAGCTTATTGGCTGAGTAGCCCGACAATAATAACAACAACAAGTTCGAGACATATCCTCTGTGAAAACGGTAATCCGTTTTGGGCTAGGTCTTTCCAGTAGTTCAGGGCGACACACCAAAGTTGACAGTGTCTGAACTCCATCTTGGGACCAAAAATTCCAAAATTTTCAAACCGCCAAAAAATTTGATGAGAAGCTGCGGGAGCTACAATAATACACCCTCTAGGGTTGTTTTGGACGCTTTTTAATAGGCTATTAAAATCCGATTTAGCTCATATGGATGGCTCACAATGGCGATGGGTTTTCTTTTCCCGCATTTGAAAGTGAGTTTTCTTTTCCCGCCGCGCTATATATACTCATTAAAATTAATTTCACTTGGAAGCACGCAATCTACTGTTAAGAATAAGTCAATTTTTCGGGCAAGTTTGGTGTTATTCCAACCCCGTAACCTAGAGACTACAAAACTTCAAACATTAATTGCCGGCTACATTTCCCTGAGTTTTTGGGTTATATATTTAAAATCTTAAAAGACTGCGTAACTGCTATATATTTTGACTTATTACGTATATACACATTGTATCATAGGGGTAGCGGTAGCGACCCCTATAATATGAGTGAAAATGGTCGAATGACCGTGTAAAACAAGGCTGCGCAGAAGCTGCGCAGATCCTGCGCAGATTATGTGCGCAAAAAATTGTACATGTCGAGTTTAGTACGTTCACGAGTTTCATCCCCGTACCGATTTCCGTTGCCAAAAAGTTATGCCAAAAATCGCTTACGAGCTGTCTTTTCCGGTTTCTCGCTTTTGATGTCTCATAAGGGGGGTTTGTAAGCTTGAATAACTACAGATAGAAAATTTTTTGCCTACGAAACCCATATATATTCTTGTAGTACAAATCAAAAAATATCAAAATAAGCTAGTTAATGGATACTCCCAGGGTAGAAAAAATTTTAGGCTGAGACCAAAGTCGGCTCAAAACGCAACAAAATGGCAAAAAAATAATGCTTCAAATGCGCCTTAATAAGTCAGATTGTGCTATAGTGGGGCAATACTGACTATATGGTTAAACAGTACACATATCGTGGTCATTCAAATGCTATATGATTTTCCGTCTTGCGTGCGTAATTTTTCTGTACTGGCCGGCTAAAGTTGGATGAATTTTTTGGGTCGAACTTTGAACTCAATTTTTTTCGCTTATTTTGCTACATGGGTGGCTCAAATTTTGCATACAAAGGTTTTTTACGGAGAACGGAGAATCGATTCCCGCTATCAGTTTTGCTGCCCGAGTAACCCAAGTTGCTGGGCTGGTTCCACTTGACCGTCTGAGGGGTCATGTTGGTAACCGCTTCCCGGAGGTCCATAGTAGGCTTTACTTTGCCTCTCCAAACTTTGTCTATAGGGGTTTTCTGGTGCGCCCAGCTCATTGCCGGTGTCCATTTTGCCGTCTGACCCACCCATCTTGCTGTGCTGGTTCCACTTTGCCATCTGGAGGGTCAGGTCGGTGGGGGAGGTCATGGGGTCAAAAATGAAAATTTTCAAAAAGTGGTCAAATTTGGTATCAAATGAAAGCGCTAAGCGAGCTGAGCAACTTTTGTCCATAGAACTGCATGCTCAAAGTGGCGGTAGAGTGCGGTGGTGGGGTGGGGGGGGGACTTAGGCGATTTTCGGTCAAAAATGAAATTTTTCAAAAGTGGTCAAATTTGGTACCAAATGAAAGCCATCGGGAGGGTTAGGTCGGTGGGAGGTCAAGGGGTCAAAAATGAAAAATTTCAAAAGTGGTCAAATTTGGTATCAAATGAAAGCGCTAAGCGAGCTGAGCAACTTTTGTCATAGAACTGCATGCTCAAAGTGGCTGTAGAGTGCTGTGGGGGGGTGGGGTGGGGACTTGGGCGATTTTCGGTCAAAAATGAAAATTTTCAAAAGTGGTCAAATTTGGTATCAAATGAAAGCGCTAAGCGAGCTGGGCAACTTTTGTCATAGAACTGCATGCTCAAAGTGGCTGTAGAGTGCTGTGCTGGGGTGGGGTGGGGTGGGGACTTGGCGATTTTCGGTCAAAAATGAAATTTTTCAAAAGTGGTCAAGTTTGGTATATACCAAATGAAAGCCCTGAGCGAGCTGAGCAACTTTTGTCATAGAACTCCATGCTCAAAGTGGCTGTAGAGTGCTGTGCTGGGGTGGGGACTTAGGCGATTTTCGGTCAAAAATGAAATTTTTCAAAAGTGGTCAAATTTGGTACCAAATGAAAGCCCTAAGCGAGCTGAGCAACTTTTGTCATAGAACTGCATGCTCAAAGTGGCGGTAGAGTGCTGTGGTGGGGTGGGGTGGGAACTTAGGCGATTTTCGGTCAAAAATGAAATTTTTCAAAAGTGGTCAAATTTGGTACCAAATGAAAGCCCTAAGCGAGCTGAGCAACTTTTGTCATAGAACTGCATGCTCAAAGTGGTTGTAGAGTGCTGTGGTTGGCTTGCTTGCTACTGTTGAAAGATATCTATACATACCTTCATGAGCATACATATATAAAATAATAGAAAACAAGAACAAAAAGTACTCCTTCGTCGCATGTAAAATACATATGAGTCTTCGTAGGCAGGTTGTACATAAGCAAAAACTAGCCTGTAAAATACATATGAGTTCCGTAGGGAGGTTGTAAATTAAGGAAAACAAGTTGCAACCGCTTAACATATGAGCCTGTCCTACAACGAAGCTCATATTGGCGTCACAGTGCATTCCACATTAAAGCCTCATTAAGGAACCTCAGCTTCATCCACATTACGGAAAAATGAATAGACGTCATGGCCCAGAAGAAATGGACTGAAGTGAACTACGACTGCTCAAGCTGAACTGTACATGCAACCTGATGTTTCCTGAAACACTATGGCACACCTCTAATGCATTCTCGAAACACTTTCACATTATACACACACAGAATGCGTTCCCACTTGGCTGTGAGTCAGATCGCCTCATGGCGTACCGTATTGAGCATAAGCACACTATAATGACTGATCAACATTATGAAGGATAATTTGTAATGAAAAGCTTTATGCAGTATATATGTATTTATATAAAAGTAAAATATATATCTGCAAACTATTCGTATTATGACATACGCCAATATGAGCCTCGTTGTAGGACAGGCTCATATGTTAAGCGGTTGCAACTTGTTTTCCTTAATTTACAACCTCCCTACGGAACTCATATGTATTTTATAGGCTAGTTTTTGCTTATGTACAACCTGCCTACGAAGACTCATAACAAGAAAGTAAAATGCTCCTCCGGAGCATGGAAAAGTAATATGGGTGTATGGGGTGAGGTTGCGAAATCAAGAGAGGACTAGCTTTGAAAACGCTTAATATGGGCTAGGTTGTAAAAGAAAGGAGGACTAGGTTGTGGGCGAGCTAATATGGGCACAGCGTCGCCGAACAACCCATATTCGCGGGCTGTAAATATTATACATTCATCTATATCGATTTCTAGATTTAAATTATGGTTCCAGATTCTAAATTAGATGATATAATCTATATCCGAATATTCGTACTTCCATGTATTATACAGTCAGACTTTTCCTTCGAGAAAGTCTAAGCTTACTAGTGTTCATTTTATGCATTTATATATACAGGCAGCATAGTTAAAGAATAATTTCATAGCGATAGTCATTGACTGCAACCCTGCCGGATTGAACCAATGGTTTTACCGCCACATCCCTATCTTTCTGTCCGATACTTGTCATAGTCCAACTAAATTTATAGGAAAAACGCTGTGCGTGGGGCGAGCGGTCCGAGGGGAAGATGGTTGTGCGTTTCTTTTTTTTTTTTTTTTTTTGTCAGCGTTTACTTCATTTTCTTGACGTCCAACTAAATTTAAGGTATATATATGGCTAGCCTAAAACTGACCAGGCAAACTACTACGTTCTCGCAGATTATCCAATCAACATTTTTACTCTAATGTTGACCGTTCTATATGTGACAAACGCTGAAGCGAAGCGTGCAAGCCCGCGAATATGGGTTGTTCGGCGACGCTGTGCCCATATTAGCTCGCCCACAACCTAGTCCTCCTTTCTTTTACAACCTAGCCCATATTAAGCGTTTTCAAAGCTAGTCCTCTCTTGATTTCGCAACCTCACCCCATCCACCCATATTACTTTTCCATGCTCCGGAGGAGCATTTTACTTTCTTGTCCTCTTAGCACTTTAAAGATTCTCTGACAATATTCCAATATTGTTAAACATTGGCCTTAAGATTAGCTCGTATGTCGAGGCCGAGGGAGAATTGGCAAGGGAAGGCCTCCATGAACGAACTTCCCCATCAAAAATGTGGATCCCCTTTTGGTACCAAATTTTGCAGTGAAAAAATCAGAAAGCGAAATTGTCAAAATTTCTCTTGTTTAACTCAACTAATTTAATCGGTTGGCATAGTTTATATAATTTGCTGGCTTAATGATGGATGCGTTTCCAGTGAGATTATAGAGTTAAGAAGGAGCCGAGCATCCCGCAGCGCATTTACAGTACACAGGACTATGGCTATGGGGCCACTTTTCGTGGGTGGTACAATGACAAAGGTTGTTCGTCTCGCCAAGGGCTTTCATTTGATACCAAGCTTGACCAGTTTCGAAGACTTTCATTTTTGAGCCCCACCGGACCCACTGGGGGTGGGGCACCCACCCACAGGTCGGTGGGACCACTTTTCGTGGGAGGTACAATGACAAAAGTTATTCATCTCGCCAAGAGCTTTCATTTGATACCAAACTTGACCAGTATTGAAGACAGTAGCGTAGGTACGAAAAATTTTCAGGGGGGGGGGCGGTTTGGACCGAAGTCTGGGGGGGGGGTAAAATTTTTATTTTTCGCTCAACAATTGTATGAACACTACATGCAAAATTTTTATAAGGTCCTTTGCGGAAATCTGTTGTAAACGAAAGCGGCATGCTAAAACCCAAAAAGGGGGGCTTGGGGGGCGGAGCCCCCCAGAAGTTGAGAAAATTTTTCAATTTTGCCATTAAAACGCTATTGAAACATTGAATTCTTTGCACTGTATATTATCAATTCCCAAACCAAATTTTGTAGTTTAATTAAGCTATTATTTTCCCCTTCTATAGGCTCGTACGAAAACTGGACTGGATGCTCTCATTATGAACAGGGTATTCCAAGCAGCACATATGGTGGCATAATGACAAAAGTTGATCGCCTCGCTAAGGGCTTTCATTTGATACCAAGTATGACCACCTTTGAAGACTTTCATTTTTGACCCACACCGGACTCACTGGGGGTGGGGCACCCACCCACAGGTCGGTGGGGCCACTTTTTGTGGGTGGCATAATGACAAAAGTTGATCGCCTCGCCAAGGGCAGTCATTTGATACCAAACTTGACCACTTTCGAAGACTTTCATTTTTGAGCCCCACCGGACCCACTGGGGGTGGGGCACCCACCCACAGGTCGGTGGGCCCACGTTTCGTGGGAGGTACAATGACAAAAGTTATTCATCTCGCCAAGAGCTTTCATTTGATACCAAACTTGACCAGTATTGAAGACTTTCATTTTTGACCCCCACTGGACCCACTGGGGTTGGGGCACCCACCCACAGGACGATGGGGCCAGTTTTCGTGGATGGTGCAATGACAAAAGTTGTCGTTTCGCCAAGAGCTTTCATTTGATACCAAACTTGACCAATTTCGAAGACTTTCATTTTTGAGCCCCACCGGACCCACTGGGGGTGGGGCACCCACCGACAGGACGATGGGGCCACCTTTCGTGGGTGGTACAATGACAAAAGTTGTTCGTCTCGCCAAGGGCTTTCATTTGATACGAAACTTGACCAGTTTTGAAGACTTTCATTTTTGACCCACACCCGACCCAGTGGGTGGGGCACCCACCCACAGGTCGGTGGGGCCACTTTTTGTGGGTGGCATAATGACAAAAGTTGATCGCCTCGCCAAGGGCTTTCATTTGATACCAAATATGACCACTTTTGAAGACTTTCATTTTTGACCCACACCGGACTCACTGGGGGTGGGGCACCCACCCACAGATCGGTGGGACCACTTTTTGTGGGTGGCATAATGACAAAAGTTGATCGCCTCGCCAAGGGCTGTCATTTGATACCAAAATTGACCACTTTTGAAGAATTTCATTTTTGACCCACACCCGACCCAGTGGGTGGGGCACCCACCCACAGGTCGGTGGGGCCACTTTTTGTGGGTGGCATAATGACAAAAGTTGATCGCCTCGCCAAGGGCTTTCATTTGATACCAAATATGACCACTTTTGAAGACTTTCATTTTTGACCCACACCGGACTCACTGGGGGTGGGGCACCCACCCACAGATCGGGACCCACTGGGGGTGGGGCACCCACCCACAGGTCGGTGGGCCCACTTTTTGTGGGTGGCATAATGACAGAAGTTGATCGCCTCGCTAAGGGCTTTCATTTGATACCAAACATGACCACCTTTGAAGACTTTCATTTTTGACCCACACCGGACTCACTGGGGGTGGGGCACCCACCCACAGATCGGTGGGGCCACTTTTCCTGGGTGGCATGACAAAAGTTGATCGCCTCGCCAAGGGCTGTCATTTGATACCAAACTTGACCACTTTTGACTTTCATTTTTGACCCCCACCCGACCCACAGTGGGTGGGGCACCCACCCAGAGGTCGGTGGGGCCACTTTTTGCGGGTGGCATAATGACAAAAGTTGATCGCCTCGCCAAGGGCTGTCATTTGATACCAAACTTGACCACATTTTAAGACTTTCATTTTTGACCCACACCGGACTCACTGGGGGTGGGGCACCCAACCCACAGATCGGTGGGGCCACTTTTCCTGGGTGGCATAATGACAAAAGTTGATCGCCTCGCCAAGGGCTGTCATTTGATACCAAACTTGACCACTTTTGACTTTCATTTTTGACCCACACCCGACCCACAGTGGGTGGGGCACCCACCCACAGGTCGGTGGGGCCACTTTTCCTGGGTGGCATAATGACAAAAGTTGATCGCCTCGCCAAGGGCTGTCATTTGATACCAAACATGACCACCTTTGAAGACTTTCATTTTTGACCCACACCGGACTCACTGGGGGTGGGGCACCCACCCACAGATCGGTGGGGCCACTTTTCCTGGGTGGCATAATGACAAAAGTTGATCGCCTCGCCAAGGGCTGTCATTTGATACCAAACTTGACCACTTTTGACTTTCATTTTTGACCCACACCCGACCCACAGTGGGTGGGGCACCCACCCACAGGTCGGTGGGGCCACTTTTTGCGGGTGGCATAATGACAAAAGTTGATCGCCTCGCCAAGGGCTTTCATTTGATACCAAATATGACCACTTTTGAAGACTTTCATTTTTGACCCACGCCCGACCCACAGTGGGTGGGGCACCCACCCACAGGTCGGTGGGGCCACTTTTTGCGGGTGGCATAATGACAAAAGTTGATCGCCTCGCTAAGGGCTTTCATTTGATACCAAACATGACCACCTTTGAAGACTTTCATTTTTGACCCACACCGGACTCACTGGGGGTGGGGCACCCACCCACAGATCGGTGGGGCCACTTTTCCTGGGTGGCATAATGACAAAAGTTGATCGCCTCGCCAAGGGCTTTCATTTGATACCAAATATGACCACTTTTGAAATTGAAATTGAAATTGAACCAAATCTGAAACTGCCTAGCCACCCGCCTTGGACAGCCGCCAACGCCACCTTCTACTCTACGCTGAGGACCCTCACCCCCAGAAACGCTAGCCCGGAAACTGTCCGCCTACAGGTGGTGAGGAGACACTTAATCGTCTTCCGCCGGCCGACACTATAATATGGACTGATGGCTCAGCAGAATCCGGTACCTACAACGGTGGATCCTCAGCTGTAGTCACGGCGCCGAGTGGTGAAGAACTAGACCGTATCCTGAGCCCTGCCGGACGTGTCTGCTCTAGCTACAAGGCCGAACTCGTAGCTATTGATGCAGGCTTAGCCTGGGCTCTCCGGAACCGCCATCCCAACTGGAAGGAGATCCGGATCTGCACAGACTCCCAATCCAGCATTGCCAAATTGTCGACCGCAAACCTCTGCGGTGGCTCGGCATTGCAGGATAATATCTGGGGAAAACTGGTGGAACTTTCCAGCCTGGGTTGCCATATAACCTTCCAGTGGATCCCTGCCCATATCGGTGTAGCCGGAAACGAGGCGGCTGATGAAGCCAAAAGGCCGCATCCCGAAATCTGGACCAGCAAGAGGCCTGCGTTGACTATGCGACTGCCAAGGCCGTGATCAAACGGCATTTCAGAGAAATAACCAGACAGGAGCGCCTGAATTCCGACCCTCTCGGCATCTACGCCAACGGATCTGTACCCAACCCCTCCCGGGAAAGCGGCCTGTCCAAACAGGAACGAACTGTGCTGGCCCAGTTACGAAGCAACGGGCACTGCACTATCCCTGGAGCGATTCCGCCAGAATTGGAGGCTGACAGTCCCAGATGTCCGGACTGCGGGCATGAATGTGAAGACCTCCAGCACCTAATACTCGACTGTCCTGCGCACACTCCCTCCCGGGTCAGGCACCTGGGGATAAACCCATCCCTCTCGATCCTTACGGAGGCCCCAGTATCAGTGGTGGACTTCCTTCGGGGTGTGGGGCGGCTCTAGCCCGCTCCATCGTATTGGTTCCTAACCAGATGATCCAGGAACAACAACAACAACAACAACAACAACCACTTTTGAAGACTTTCATTTTTGACCCACACCCGACCCACAGTGGGTGGGGCACCCACCCACAGGTCGGTGGGGCCACTTTTTGCGGGTGGCATAATGACAAAAGTTGATCGCCTCGCCAAGGGCTGTCATTTGATACCAAACTTGACCACATTTGAAGACTTTCATTTTTGACCCACACCCGACCCACAGTGGGTGGGGCACCCACCCATAGGTCGGTGGGGCCACTTTTTGTGGGTGGCATAATGACAAAAGTTGATCGCCTCGCCAGGGGCTTTCATTTGATACCGAACATGACCACCTTTGAAGACTTTCATTTTTGACCCCCACCTGACCCCCGACCCGCAGGCCCTGGGGGTCAGGGGTCACATCCACCGACCTCAGCAGTATGCTCATCGTTTTCAGCGACCCCGATTTACTATATATGCGTACCACCCAAAGGCCGAAACACGTCATTTTTAGTGACTTTTAGGCCATTTCCAGTAAAAGTGGGACTTAGAAACTTTTCGCCAAAACAGGTGAAAAAATGCAAAGTTTGGGCCTATCTCCTGAAAGCTACAGAGCGAAATTAAAAAATCCCCCTCGTTACTTTGTGTGCATTGGCCGAAATATTCAAATAAAATAAACCAAACCGATCTAGCTGCTAGCCTGTGGAAAAAAGTCCACCACAACCGAAGTGCCAAAATAGCGAAAGTCCGACTTTGGGGCCTTGGCACAGAGCCAAAATTGGCCAGGTGCCAAAATGACCAAAAAAAGGTAGCATGGGGGGATACTGTATACCAAAATATAACAGTAGTATTGGACCAAAATGCCCACAACGTTCCAACACTTCGATTGAAAATGCACTTCCGAAAAGCGTTATTCACCTAGAAAAAAAGCAAACGCAAACTAACTGTTGCCAAGTGCAAAAATTTGAAGTTTCGAATTCGAACCAAAAGTATGGTGATACTTGTAGTACTACTCGAGTACTTTACGATGGTAACATTTTTACCCCTCCCGGACCTCTAATTAGCTGGCTCCAGGCCAACACGGTCTCCAGGGGGCCGCGCAGACGCCTTTACACCCATATTATGTAGGGGCGCTGTCGCGCCCCTACATAATATGTATTTTACATGCGACGAAGGAGCACTTTTTGTTCTTATTGTATATACAATAAGGTTCTCTTCTAGCCCAGAATACATAAAATCCAGGCAGGCCCGCACCCAGGAGGGGGGTTCAAGGGTTCTAGACCCCCCTTTTGGAGTGACGAAATGGAAAATTTTTGCTATTTTTATGGCAAAAACTGTTATTTTTAAAAAAGCTTCGAGCCTTCGCCGCAATAATTTACTTTTTGCAAGAAATAAACATTCTGTATATATGGTCAAAAATTCTTCAACTTCTGGGAGGCTCCGCCTCCCAGACCCCCAGCTGCATTTTTCCCTGGACCCCCCTTGTCGCATTTTTCCTTGGACCCCCCTTTCCATAATGCTGGGTGCGGGCCTGAATCCAGGTACTCATATAACGTTAACTCTTGATTTAAAGACGTTCCTGTAAGGTTGACTGACTTCAGTTGTCTACTGTAACAAACAAAACATATATAGTAGGGAAGGGATGCAACAGGGCATGAACCAACCCCTGAACTGGACTATAGGAAGGTTATGGATAATAAATGTTCAGGAACAAGAACGGCAAAGTACAGCACACAACAAGTCTGGAAGGGCAGCCAACTCTCCGATGTCGAAACAATTTAAAAAATATAAACCACCATGATACGCCTATGCTTGGATGGAATATTTTCCTTAGTTCTTTTCTTTTAGCAAACAGGTTTTAAACAAAAACAGTCAATGGCACTACAGGCGCACCCAGAGGAGGGGTTTTGGGTGACCGCCACCTCCAAGAAATTTTGGGGAGAAAACAAATTAGCTGTTTTCAGCGTATATATATATAAACACAAGAAAGAAAAATGCTCCTTCGGAGCATGGAAAAGTAATATGGGTGGGTGGGGTGAGGTTGCGAAATCATGAGAGGACTAGTTTTGAAAAAGCTTAATATGGGGCTAGGTTCTAAAAGACAGGAGGACTAGGTTGTGGGCGAACTAATATGGGCACAGCGTCGCCGAACAACCCATATTCGCGGGCTGTAAAAATTATACAATCATCAATATCAATATCTATACTTTAAATTATAGCTTTAGATTCTAAATTAGATGATACTAATCTATAACCGCCTATTCGAACTTCCATGTATATATATAGTCAGACTTTTCCTTCGAGAAAGTCTAAGCCTACTGTACATTTTATGCATTTATACAGACAGCATACGTATATACATTTAAAGAATAATTTCATTGCGATTGTCCTAGACTGCAACCCTGCCGGATTGAAGCAATGGTTTTACCGCCACATCCAGTCCAACGAAACTTAAGGTACATAGCTAACCTAAATCTGCCTAGGCAAACAACTACTATTTATCTCGCAGATTACCCATTTAAAATTGATTGACTCAACTGTTGACCGTTCTATATATATGCAACAAACGCTGAAGCGAAGCGTGCAAGCCCGCGAATATGGGTTGTTCGGCGACGCTGTGCCCATATTAGTTCGCCCACAACCTAGTCCTCCTGTCTTTTAGAACCTAGCCCCATATTAAGCGTTTTCAAAACTAGTCCTCTCACGATTTCGCAACCTCACCCCACCCACCCATATTACTTTTCCATGCTCCGAAGGAGCATTTTTCTTTCTTGTCCTCTTAGCACTTTAAAGATTCTCTGGCAATATTCCAATGTTGTTGAACATTGGCCTTGAGATTAGCTCGTATGTCGTTAGCTTATGCTAGCATACATTGTGAGACCAGGGAATGGTTGTAGCATTTTACCAACTTTAACAAGTGGATAAACACAGTATTATAATCCGTAGGATAGAACCGATGAACTCAATGGACCGCCATTGCCGGGTCGATGTCGGCAGTGGCGGTTCCGGTGACATATCCTAGGGGTAGTCGCAGCTGCCCGTATACATGTACGATTGATTGGATACCCAATTATCTCACTAGATTGAATCCGGAGAAATCATTAATAACCCAAGTGTTTTCATTTGATACCAAACTTGACCAGGTTTGAAGACTTTCATTTTCGACCCCCGCGGACCCACTGGGGGTAGGGCAGTGTTTTTTGCTCGGACACTTTTGCGCTGTTCTGCGCACTGCTCCAAAATTTTTTGCGCGATTTGTTAAAAAAGTGCGCATAGCAGGAAAAATACTAAAATTTAGCATAAAATTCGTGTTTTGCATTTATTAGTAATTGTATGGCCTTTCTACAATGTTCAGAGCTGCTGATTGTAAGATACCAGATCTTAATGGCAGAGCAGAATAAATTTGCAATTTCACCTAACTTTGCAACGACGGGTCTGGGGCGCAGAAGCAAAAGACTTTAAATAAAAAATAGCAACCATTCACCTACGCATATATATGATCACTTTCAAGTTTTATTGATATAAAAGTAAATTTTTAGTCTGTAAATTTAGCGAAATCATGGAACCTTTTGGCAATTTTTGCAAGTTGCTTGCAAGCTAAGAATCCTCACTGCTTTTTATAAAAACAAAAATACACGCTAGTTTGAAATTTCATCGAAAATTACGGTGTTTTCAGAAAATGATTCAAGTTTCCGACATCTGACTCAGTAATTTTCAGGGCTCAGCCTAGAACATCTCTATTTTTGAATGCTTTTTGAACCGTCGATGAGTAGAGAAAACACGGATAATAACATAAATCTAGCAGTCATGGAACCTCGTATAAAAATTTTGTAAACTTCTCCAAAAACTGCTGAACTAAAATCAAAATTTGGCAGTCAGTTTTATATTTCATAACTTACATATGCAATGCGAGTTGCATATACAAGCTAGATTAAATCGGTACGCTATGGGTGCTTGTATATTAATGCTAGCATGCTTACTGAAAGTTAAGTCCAGCTTAGCGATAAAATAATAGTAGGCAAAAAGAAAAATTGGAGATTTTTGTGAAATTGAGAGCCGGGAGCAATTTTTCTGAGCACTTTGAGCAACTAATTTTCAGTAATTTTCCCTCCCTGTCGCTAGAAAAGGCGCGCACGCGTGCGCACAAGCCCAAAATTTTTTGCTCATTTCAGAAAAAAGTGTGTCATTGCGCACTTTTTTGAGCAAAAAAAAAAACACAGCCTGGGCCAACAGTGGCCCCGAACTTCTCACGTGTATCTCTAATATATATATACTTTTTGTACTGTAGTAAAACCATTGCTTCAATCCGGCAGTACAAAGGTATATATATATTTAGAATACACCGAGACCCGCTTATGGCCGCTGTGTTTTTCTCAAAAAGTGCGCAATGACACACTTTTTTCGAAATGAGCAAAAAAAATTTTGGGCTTGTGCACGCGTGCACTTTCTAGCGACAGGAAATTACTGAAAATTAGTTGTAAAGATGCTCGAAAATTGCTCTCGCTTCTCAATTTCACAAAAATCTGCAATTTTTCTTTTGCCTACGGTATTTTTATCATACTTGGACAACTTTCGGTAAGCATGTAGCGTATACAAACACCCATATTTCAATTGCTATGCAACTCGCATTGCATATGTAAGTTATGAAATACTCATTTGATTTTGGATTCGGCAATTTTTGGAAGAAGTTTACAAAAATTGCAACATTTGACGAGATTTTCCGTGAATGCTAGGATTTATGTTATTATCCGTGTTTTCTCTACTCAATCGACGGTTCAAAAAGCATTCAAGAGTAGGGATGTTTCTAGGCTGAATCGTGAGAAACTGAGTCGAAAAAAGTGTTGGAAACTTGAGATCATTTTCTTGAAACATCCCGTTATTTTTCGATAAAAATTTCAAACCTTTTTGCATAGTTATTGTTTTTATAAGGAAAACGTGAGATTTCCTTAGCTTGCAAACGAAACTGCAAAAATTGCCAAAAAGGTTCTCCGTATTTCCTGATCTAAATTTTTGGAGCAAGGATTACCTTTTATATCTAACGAAGAAAGAATGATCTGTATGCGTTTTCAGAGTGCAATGGTTTTTGCCTATTTTTTTATTTAAAGTCTTTTGCTTCTGCGCCTCCAGACTACACGTCATTTTTAGAAGAGGGTCAAATTGAAAATTGCAAATTGTCTGCTCCTGCCAAAAAGTGAGAATCCTGAGTATCTTTACAATCAACGAAGAACACGATAACAGAAAGATACAATTACTAATAAATGCGAAAACTTTAATTTTATGTAAATTTTGAGTATTTTTCCTGCTATGCACTTTTTTAACAAATCGCATAAAAAATTTTGAATTTGGTGCGCAGACGCGCAAAAAATGTCCCGGAAATGCCTACCCCGAGTCTAGAAGTCGAAAATAGTCTTCAAACATGCAAGTTTGTCAAATGAAAACGGGTGTGGATTTCTCCGGATTCAATCTGGACGAGATATTGGGTATCCAATAAAACACGCCAAACATACAGGCAGCTGCGACACCCCTAGGATATGTCACCGAAATTTTCCCACTGCCGACATCGCCCGATCAATGGCGGAGCACTACACTTGTGTTTATCCACTTGTTAAAGTTGGTAAAATGCTACAACCATTCCCCTGGTCTCACAATGTATGTAGCATAAGCAGACGCAGCTAATCTCAAGGCCAATGTTCAACAACGACGGAATATTGCTGTTGAAAAGTGCTAGAGGGACAAGAAATGCTCCTTCCGGAGCGCGAAATGGGTGGGGTGGGGTAATCGTGGAGAACCGGATTTTGAAAACGCTTAATGGGATAGGTTCCCAAGACAGGAGAGACTAGGTTGTGGGCAGACAAATATGGGCGCAGCGCGTCGCCGAACAACCGTATTCGCGAACCGCTTCGGCGTTTGTTGCATGTATAGGGCAGTCAGACAGTTGAGTCAATCAATTTTTTAAATGGGTAATACGGTAAATGTAGTTGTTTGCCTAGGCAGATTTAGGTTAATATGTACTGTAAGTTTCGTTGAACTGAATGTGGCGGTAAAACTCTTCAATCCGGCAGGACATTTGGGACAATCTGGCTGAAATTATTCTTTAAATGTTGTATGCATGCAACAGTACTGTA